>CALNHX010005979.1:0-97601 GCA_940337035.1 Agriotes lineatus | reverse complement strand
ATACCTTACATCAAGCAGCTCTCAACTCCAGGCCAACTGAACATTCTATAGAAGACCTCATAGAAAATTACTCCCTACACATTAAAACCAAGCTTGCTGAGAAAAGGAGAGCTAGGAATGCATCGCAATGAACCAAACATCCTGCAGACAAAATCAGATTAAATAGATTAACCCGGGAACTCAAACAAGCACTCCAAGATTGGAAAAATGAAACGTGCAAAGAATACGTTAGCAACCTTTCTCCATCTGCACATGATGAGTACACACTATGGAGAGCTACTAGCAAGTTCAAACTTCCAAAACTCCCTATTCCACCAATTCGTAAAGACAATGGCACATGGGCTCGAACAGTGACAAGAACGCCGAACTGTTCACGAACCACCTCTCCAGTACTTTTCAACCACACCCAATAACTGGTCCACCCTGACGAAGAAACTGAGATTCTTGCTTATCTCCACACTCCCTGTGAGTTAAGCCCGCCTATAAAACACTTTACACCTCAAAAAATAAAACATTTATATACTAACGCAAAAGTACCTAGATGCAACCTTATCACTGCCATAGTCCTCAAAGAATTACCTCATCGAGCCATAATGGCTCTCACGCATATACTTAACACAATTTTACGATTACAGTATTTTCGAATCCAGTGGAAGTTTGGACAAATCATTTTTATCCTGAAACCCGGTAAACCCACTCACGAAGTCACATCCTATCGGCCAATAACCCTACTTTCTTTACTTTCAAAAGTATTAGAAAAACTAATCCTACAAAGACTGTTACCCATAATTGAAGATCAGGAACCAATTCTAAGCCACCAGTTCGGATTCAGACAGCAACACGCTACTATAGAGCAGATACATAGAGTAGTTGATGTAATCGAACAGGATTTTGAAGAAAACAGATACTGTGTGACGGCGTTCCTTGATGTCAGCCAAGCATTTAACAGAGTTTGGCACTTCGGCCTACTATATAAAATCAAACATGTGTTGCCCTACCAATACTACTTTCTTATTTAAGAAGCAATAAAACACAGTAGTCTTCTCCACGTACATTTATTAAGAAGGAGACATGTTACGAAGCCAAACTGGCTTCATCTTCCGGCCAAAATGATCATCTACAGAGGCATATGGTTAACAATAGTGTACAATGTAAAGAGATTAACTTACTGGTTATAAAAGAGGTAAAACCACTTGTTCCAAATTATAGGTTAAGTTGAGGTTAAGCGCTGAAGGCAAGATAGTAATAAAAAATTCACAAAAAACACCACATTGGAGAAGAAAATTAATTCATCAGCCAGTAAACTACGTTATAAAGATCGTTGTATGGTTATTACATCAAATTTAACAATTAAAAAACGGCAAGTAAAATAGCAACCATTATCTGACGGAGAAGGCACTAGAATGGGATTTTCAGTCGGTACATATGTAACTAAAACCAGATCAAAAGTCCCTAAATAGTACAGGCGCCAGGGAAATCGTTAATAGGGCTTTACGTGCAATTCTTGGTAACAGCATTTTGGGTTAATGGGTGGGTGGGGGGCTGTGTTCTGAGTCTAACTTTAAGTTTTCGGATCGATCTGAGAAATCGTTTTTCCGCAATATCGGAAGAAGTGTTGAAAACGGTTTTTTAGCAATTACTCGTTTCCTATTGCTCTGACGCTGAAATTGCATCAATACAAGTTTGTAGTTTATGAAATTCCTCATAACTTTTGGAAATACCTTTTTCTCGTGCGCTCAACAATTCAAAAGTTGTTACCCCATAAAGCCAAGAAATTAAGGGTTGAAATGGGTTTTACGTAAATATATCGCTTTCAGTTAATCATACGATAAAGAATACTCTTATATTTTTTGTAGAACAACTAATTTTCATAAAATTTGTGTATGAGTATTTTTCCATTTGGACAATTATTTACCGTTCTACAGCGCCGCAAATGTTGCAAATCACGTAAACCGTACATTTAGTGTGCACTCTCGAACGGCCCTGTTCCTTCGAGTGTGTCGCACCAACTGTTTTCCACACCACCTTTGAGGTATAGCTTGTGGCGCGTTTTTTTTACATGGTCTCCCCTATAGGCCTAATCCACGAAGTGTATTTCTACACTTCCCTTGGTCTTTTTGTTCGGCCGGGTTCTGCATTGTCAATTCCAATCATTGCAGGATCGTCGATTTTGTCGCCCTTGTTAAGTTGTGTTTCCCTTGAAACGAACTCGGGAAGATAAAATATGTTATCGTCGTAGCTGGTGTGGTATTCGTCTTCATCTGTAGGAAGCATTCTGTAGATTTCTTGCACTTTCTCACAGGATTCCCCGGCGCATATAGAGCAAATGACGGTGCACTTTAAACCCGCTTTGCGGCAGCCATAAGCCTTTCCACATTTGGTCTTACACCCGCATGAAATTAATTTAATTATTGCAGTATGGATGTCTCCACCAATAAAAAATTGCTCTCCCGCTAATGCGATGATATCCGCGTCTACATCTTTCTGTACAAAGTGATTCGCTGCAGATTCCAAGGTCTTTTCTAGGGTTTTAAGAAATTTCACTTTGCCCATACCGTAAGCAGCCGATGTTGTGTCACAACCAGAAAATGCATGCAAGAACAAGATATGCTTTGATACAGCATCGCCGTGTTTCACACATGATGTAGAGTAATGCTGTTCCGTTTCCGGGCTTGCAAAGAAAAACACATTACAGTCTAGAGTCAAACAATTAATCAAATAACAGAATAACCGAATTGATTGTTCTTCACATAGTGAGTCGTGAATCGTTCATTTTGAATATAAATTTTTATTTTGTTTAAGTTTAGTGACACTCTACCCGCGGGAATATTATAAGTGAATATTTAAGTAACTATATTCTGTAAAGTGGGTTTCTGTGATCAGTAAGATGTCAATTTTATGTTATTTAGGAAAGAACTCGACTTTGATGCGATACTTGGCTAGTCCATTTGCATTCCATAATCGTATGCCTAAAGAATTCATTATTGCAATTTGTTGACTAGCGTGGTGAGCAGATTGAGCATCAAGCTATTCTGATTCATTAGTTGCATAAACATTGCTTCAAATTTGGTTAAAAACTGAGACAGTGAGGTGTCATTGTTACTGATATCTTGGGGTTGGCTGTTTGAGCAGTGGAGTCATGCTACTTGGGCATAGCTAGCATTGTTTAAATTTTATGTGTATGCATGCTGCGTTGTTATTGGTGTGTTTGCTGTCTTCACTCCAGATGTTTTTGGAGGAGTTGTGGGTTTACCTCTATTTATTTGCAGTTGCTGATACACTTGACATCCCTTATAATTGTCAGGGTGTGGACCTTGACACAGCACACATCGAGGGGGGATTTCCTTTGTTTTCTTGCAGACAGCGGTGTTGTAATCTTCTCCACATTTAACGCAAAGAAAGGGCTTGGTACAGTAACTTTTGCTATGTCCATATGCCTGGCATCGTGTACACTGGATTATTGTGTTTTTCTTTCTAGATGATTCTACGGTTATTTGTTGATAATTAAGGTGCTTCAATTTAAACAATTTTTTGTTATTCTGAGCTGGCTCTAAATCTAAATCAACAAAGAACATAGCAGAGGCTCTTTCGTTGCTCTGTGTCTGATGTTAATGAGGTTTCTTACAGAGTGGCCATGTTTTTTTAGTTCATCTATAATTTCCGGGGTGTCAATGGAGTGATGTAGATTTCGAATTACTACTCTGTATGCTCTTTCATCCTTCAATTGAGAGGTGTGGTATATAATATGTTCAGTTTTTAGATGGGAGATTAGTTTCTATAAGAATCGGGAGTATTGGTATTTATTTTAATCGTGTTGTTTGAGAGTGCCTTGATGCTATATTGTTTCCGCTCTAAGGCTTTTGTTAAATTTTCGATAATTTGGCCATAGTTTGTAACCGTGTAGATATACAGGTAGAGGCTTTGGATTTTTCTCCATGGTGCTTTCACTAGATGTTTGCTGGGTCTCCTGTGTGATAACGCTGGGTAGTACAGTATATCGATTTTGAGTGTTGGTTGCAATTTCTGGTTGTGTTTGTTTGGCTATGGTTTTTTTTCGTTTTTTGATTTGTTGCCATTCGTACTTGTTTTGATCTTCTGTTAGATCATCTTCGGAGTCGTCGATAATTATTTGTTGAATTGTGTCGGGTATTAGTTGCGGGTTTACATTTTGATTATCAATTGAATCAGAGGAAATGAATTTTATATTAGCATAATCTTGTGATGGTGGTAAAGAGTTCTGATGTTGAAATGCAGGTATATAATTGCTGATTTGCTGGAATGGTATATAGATGAATTGAAGTGGTTGTTGGTTTTCAAATGGAGGTTGTTGTGGGTTGTAGACAATTTGCTACTGAGGCACAAATATATTTGAGCCATTGTTGTACATATTCTCCTGTTTTGCTGGTTTTTAATCATGAAAGTTTAAAAAAGTAGTAAAAGTCTTTAAACCTACACATTTTGTGTAAAACTTGGTGGAATTAAATATATATCGTTGCAGGGTCAAGAGCGGACACTGGTGATAACTTAATCGGACTCGATACAGCACTCGCTGCCTACATTGTACTCGGACTGAATAATAAGAGTTTATAATAAGTAAGAGGAGTGTTGATTGCATGAATTGGTATGTGAGTGGCCGCGACGGACGAGGCTTCAACGGAGTGCGAGATAGACAACTACCTAAAACATTACATCACCTTGCTGACAAGTTTGACCAGTTTTGAAAACTTAAGGGCCGGTTGCAGAAAGCAATGTTAAGTCTCGTGTTAGCTAACGCGACGTCAAAGTGAACGAAAACGAATCAAATCTCAAATCTTTATGGCAACTAATACATTGGTAAACAAAATTTGATGCGATTTTGTTTACTTTGACGCGATGTTAGCTAACACGAGACTTAACATTGCTTTCTGCAACCGGCCCTAAAACTTTTATCTTAAAACCCACAGAACTCATTCTTAAAAAAATAGCTTATTCATAGCATCAAATTGGCTTATTAAATAAAAGAAAGAACGTGAGATAACAAATCGACGTTTCACGAACTCTAAATTATCAATGTGATTTAGAGTAGTCCGAGACAACTCTTAAAATGTTGTTATTAATAATATATGTACAACCTGCACGTACAAGTACATTTTTAAATAAAAAATTATGTTTCTTCAAATATTTTAAAACCTAACAAGATTAGCATGTTTAATTATTGTTCAAACTAATGTTTGCCTATGAAATAAAACAATTAAGTGAAATTATGCTCACATGAAAGTGCATTCAATTATAATATAAAAACTAGTCCACAACGTGTACCAGTTATTAGGCCTTTTTGATGTAACATTCTGGGCAATCTTTCCAAGCAGCATCAAACAACACAAAGGTATAGTATTCAACCAAAAATTGGAAAGTTATTTAAAATCCAGTACACCATGAAAAGTGCAAGTCATGTCTAAGTTGGTTTCATACAATCAGTAAATAATATTCTAATGTCAATCAGCTTTCAAGTAATGACAGTTCATCTACAAATGGTACATGTAACTGTTTTGTTAAGGCATTGTAACATTGTGCATGATTTAAGTAGGTACTAGTTGAGTTTTTAAAACCGTATAGTAGCATAGAAAATTTTGAAAAACGTATATATCTTCCAAACTTCCCAATGCATATGTCAAATTTGAAGGTTATTATCGAAGTGTCACTGAATGACAATCAAACAGTAATTTTATGAATTAAATTACGAAGTGACTTACTGTTTTCAATGCTGGCCTGATTTTAAATAGCTTTCCAATTTGTGGTTGGAATACTATACACTTGGGTGCAATTTGCCGGCCGCCGGCTCAATCGGTAGTAGGGCCGCGGGATAAATGACAGCAAGGTTAATATCGGTAGAGTTAATTAAATATAAAAAAACCCAGAGCGCCAACAATTTTTGAAGGTACGACAATTGCATCCCGGTGAACTGTGGAGAAATTGTAAACTCTGTACCTAGCACACAATACTTCCTGAAAGATAGCTCCAATAAAGCAAACGAACCGTAGCTAACACAACTCATATAAAGATAATTTAAAATTGTTTAATTTCATGCATAAATACACTAGTATATAACTTTAACATTGACTAACTTATATCTAGCATGAAATGAAGGATGAGGGCCGCCCTAATTAAGTATCACAATGCACTAAATGTACTTACAGTTTTGACAAAACATGGAGGCTACAACATGTTAAAATGGGCAACCTCGCCAGCGGCTCGCTGCGACAGACTTGGAGCTCTGGATCTGGACGTCGCTGCAATCGTAATTCGACGTCGGCAGAGAACGTTTCTCGGTCGACGGTGGCCTAAATGGCCGGCAATAACAGCGCCGCTCACACGGGTCGAAAGGCCAAACCTCGGGGCTAATTACCTCCGAACTACGGTACCCTCTTGTGCCCTAACTGTGCGCCGGCGACAAGGAAAATCGAGCCCGTGGAGGCTCGACAGATCGCCTCGCTAAACGTTGCTGCACGTGGCCAAAAGGTCCAGCGACTTCAGAGCGAAAACGCAATTTGCGCCAAGTACTGCTCGATAACGAAATGTTGCCTAGTACGACTTGCTGTAAGACGGAAAACAAAGGTTCTAATAGAACACGCACGGACAGGATTTCCAGCGTAAAATAGTTACTCACCACAGATGGTCTTTGGGCGCAGAAAAGAACAGCTCGAATATGCTAACACCGAATAGATCCGCCGTAGCGAAGGAAACCAACGTCCTTAAATATGTTCGGGGGACTTCAATCCACGAAAACGTGAGGGCATTCCTAACTCCACATATCCAACTCAACCAAATAGCCCTAAATAAGCATCCCCGAACTAGTGAATAGCACTAGCGAACTGCTCGCTTCGAAAGCTGGGGAAGAAGAAAGCAGCGAGTCCCGGCCTGCCAATGGTTTTTCCAGATAAAAGCTATCGCCAGAAGACACGGCCAGACGCCAATGCGCAACGCGCGGGAAAATAGCGTTCAAATTCGAAATTATGGCAGGCGGCGCATTCTGCACGTAACACAGTTACAATGTTTGTACACGTAATTAGGTTTGGTCTCGGCTTACTGGGTCACGTTGCAATACTATAATAAGGAAGCTTTATGCAAACAGCGGCATTACAATACACATTGTTTACTGGCAAAGTATTTTTATGCAAACTTCGTGTTTTGTGCCCGTACCAATAATAGGTTATCAGTTCAAGAACAGTAAACACGACACACATTTAATTATATATAAGGACTTGTAATTATTTAATATTTCAATATACTTCTAAGCTCTGAGGTGTATTCATATGTAAGCAGACGCAGGCTACAATTATCTAAGGGGTAGTTAAGCTTGGCTACTCCAGTCACATCTTATCTCACATTCCCTCATCTTCTTTCATCAAGTCCAAACTCCTTCAGTAAAACAAGCTGGTTAAGTATATATGTAATTATACAATTTGTGTTTTGAAGTACGTCCTGAACGAGTGCAAGAAATAATCCACGGAACTACGCAAATCGAAAGCTTGCATAAATTCAAGGAGCATCGCTGACAATTACTAAATACTTTATCATGCAATGCAGAATAAGGTTCCGATTATAAATCAATATTAAAAAATGAAGTATATGAATTTCTATTGGAATTAAATGAAATAATTTGTGTAATATTAATTTGTAAAATTTAGAACAATTAACAGCATTATTGCCTCGAAATTGTTCTAAAATGTTATGTTATGACATAACAGGTCTCAAACTGTCTAAAAATTAGGAAATTTTTACAAGAAATACCCTTTTAATGACATTTTAGTTAACTTACAATGGTATACTACATAATGATTTGAGCAAATGCTGTAAAACTAGATTGAAATTAAAAAAGCACAGGAAAGTATAATAAAATAGTTAAAATATACCGGTGTAACACAAAATAAATATATTTTACTGAAAATACGAAATCCAACACATGTACATAAAATTTCAGTTAAGTAGACCGACATTAGAAAAATAGCTGAAAAATGTTCTGATATAATCCAAAACTATGACAAAAATAAAATTGAATGCTCTGAATTACAACTCGTGTGTTTGTCGCTGTAAACCCATACCAGCAGTGTTTCTTAATTGTGACTCCGTATTACTGGAAATGTAGAACTTAATAGTTATTAAAAATCAATTATTTAAAAGGTGCGAAGTGTAATTTTAGAAACTTTGGAGGGAAAGATGATTGAACAAAATAAAAATTCTGAAAATGTTAGTGTACGTAGATGATAAAATAGTTATTTATATTACGAGTGCAACTAATGCAAATAACTAAAAATCTTTTGGGTGGAATTGCTCACCTTTCTTCTCGGCCTACCAGTAAAAAACACTAGACAGTCGCATAACTACACCCTCAAGGTGACGAAGCGGCACAATGTCAAACTGTCACGTCTAAGATCGCGATTTCGAATTTCGGTTATGGCAACCGTTTTTAAACACTTTTCTAAAAATGCGGATTCTAATTTCTATCCCTTGTCACCTTTAAATCTGAAATTCCACATTATTGGCGCTTTTCATCTTATGCGCGCTCTTCGATAACGATATTGATAAATGGCCAACTTGATTTTTACACCATATAGGCTTCGCAATAATTAATTCTATTCTCCTTTGGGAATTCTTTTTAGGGGAAGTCGTTGTACATATGGCGCAATTATGTGTATAACGAAATATGATAACGGCTATACCACACTGACTTCGCCATAATAGTTCAGAAAATGATTGAGAGTGACAAGTACATACAAAATTCTGCATTTGTACGTTTGCTAAGGTTTTAAATACACTTATCGAGTATTTAGAATTATTTCTCCCAGAAATGAAAATGTTTGGTATTTATTATCTTCTAGAGAGATTACTGTTTGCCTGAATATTTTACTTTATCTATTTGCTCTCCGCCCCTTTTTTATCATAAGTGTTGAAATATTTTCTTGCAGCCTTAATTACAAAGTATGTTTATTTTTATGTTTTGTCGGTAGTAACTTTATGTGCGTCCAGTTGTTTCTTGTATGCATCTTTCCACAATTTTCTTGGTCTGCCTCTGGGTAACTTGTCATATTCGTTTATTCTGCTGTGCTTCTCTTACCCAGGCCAAACCAGTTTCATTGCTTTTTCAAATTTTAACTTGTATAGATTCGACGTTGCTTATCTTTTATCGTGTTAGTTCCTGCTTTCTATAATATCAACTCTGTTGAATTAAATTACAGAATAACGCATTCTATAATAAAACTATATTAAATAGGTTTCATTTTCATATGAGAATTCTACTCGTAAATACATGTTCTTAAAAACCAAGTGAAGTACGTAGAAGCAGTTACAGAGAGTACAATACCGTGGTCTGAAACGGAAACATAAGTAGAAAACAGAAAACCGGTGAGAGAGAGAAGACAATTAGCCACTGGTATAAAGGAAGGACCATGTTCAAGGGTATAGAAGATATTAAACGCCTGCGCATTTTTGCCGTGCAGAAATATTACAAAGTAGAACTAATGCATATACGTCGAACATTTGAAATGTTTATTGTTATTGGTGTGTAGCAATTTAATATTTCTATTCAATATACTTACCTCTAGGAAAGATCTTAATATTATTTACAGTTGAAAGTATAAAGGTAATTACATTTTATACTGTAGTTTGTTAGTTTGATATAATGGCTTTTATTTATTACAGGAATTGTAGTGCTTGCATGATCTTTAACTAAACAGCGACTCTTCAAGCTGAAGCCCAACATTCAAATAATGATGAACGCTAAACAAGAAACTATAAATAGCAACTTATGGAATTCAGCATCGCACAAATCACTAGACTTGGCCGATAATGTAAACACTGATAGACTATTAATCAAACAAGAAGTTACGGAAGATATTAAGGACTTCAGTCGTTATTCCGGAGTAGCAATAAAGGAGGAAGAGTTGGAAATAAAATTAGAAGATAGCTCAGAAGCGAAACCTTACAGTAATTCTGAATGTGTGTACAAAACAAAACCACATAGTTGTTCCCATTGTCCGTACAGAACACGATACAAAAGTCATTTAATTGTACATATTAGGTCTCATACTGGAGAAAAACCTTACAGCTGCTCCGAGTGTGATTACAAGGCGGCAGAAAGAAGTAGACTGATAAAACATATGACGTGGCATACAGGTGAAAAGCCTTACAGTTGTTCTGTGTGTGATTATAAAACGGCACATAAAGGTCATTTAGTTTTACATATGAGGTCTCATACAGGAGAAAAACCTTATAGTTGTTCTGAGTGTGATTACAAAGCATCAGAAAGAGGTAAATTAATAAAACATATGAGGTGTCATACAGGAGAAAAGCCTTATAGTTGCTCTGAGTGTGATTACAAAGCATCGGAAAAAAGTAAAATAATAACGCATATGAGATCTCACACAGGAGAGAAACCGTATAGTTGTTCTCTGTGCCAATACATAACATCAAATAAAACTAATTTAGACAGACACAGGCGGATTCATATAAGAGGAAATTCATATACTTGTTCTGAGTGTGACTTTAAAACTGCAAGAAAGTGTCATTTAGTCATCCATCTCATGACTCATACAGGAGAGAAGCCATTTAGTTGCTCCAAGTGTGAATATAAAACTGTACGAAAATATCGTTTAACTGTACATATGAGGACCCATACTGAAGAAAAGCTTTATAGTTGTTCTGTGTGCAAATATAAAACTCCAGAAAAGTATCGTTTAGTCCTTCACATGGTGATCCATACTGGAGAAAAGCCATACAGTTGTTCGGAGTGCAAATATAAAACTGTACAAAAAAGTCGTTTAGTTACACACATGAGTTGTCATACAAGAGAAAACCTCTATTTCTGTGCTCATTGCCAATATAGAGCGGCAGATAAAAATCATTTAGCTGAACATATAAAGACTCATAGGAAAGAAAATGACGTTCAATGAAAGCAACGCTGGGAATAAGTGTAATTTGGTTAGTTAAATTATGATAAATCTAGCAACTAATGTTATTGTCACTTGGTAATATGTAATTACAAAGAAGACTAAAAAGAAATGGCTTTTGATTTCTTTGCCAATAGACATGTATTGATTGTTATATCTGCTCGTTTTTCCTTCCTTACAGTGTTGAATTCAGACTGATTACTCCGAGGGGGGGGGAAACGTCTTGGGGCTATTTTTAACTATTCCAGCGCAATCCACCCATCCTTTTATAGGTAATAAAACGTGAATATGACGTGGTAGTGTTTCCGGAAGGGAATTCTTCTGCTATTTGTATAGTTGGAGGTACCATTTATCTACCTTGTATTTATTGATGCATATCATACAATCAATGGTTGATACGAAAGATATATAACTAGATAATAAATTTAAATTTCTTATAAATAAAGGGCCATCTAATCCATATTATCATATAAGTAAAATTAATTTAGGTAAGTATAGTTGTTTGGAGTAATTGTAACTGTAACTATAAATAATAGTCATAAGGGCATAAGACACAATTGTATAATATTAACATATTTTTGTGTGTATAAATATTTTATGAATTATGATAGATAGATAATAGTATATTGTGTATCTAGGACGAAAAGTGTAACATTCCCAGACGACTGTGAATATTGTTGGGCGAGCGAACGCCGAGCCTAACAACACAGGAGTCTGGGAATGTTGCTTTTCGTCCAAGATACACATACTATTTTTCCGCCGATTGATACGAGTAATTAAAAAAATTATTAAATAGTACTCGAATATTCCCTGCCTAGGCCGAGAATATTATTCCTGTACAGTTGTATTGTAAACTACCTAGCAACGGCTGATGTTATGGAATGTTTGAATTATTCCTGTAGTTTTATTATAAATTACCTAGCAACGGCTGATGTAATGGAATGTTTGACTTTGCTCAACAAAATTTTGTCAATAATGTGTCAGTTCTAGTACGATTGGCTCCTTATTGTGACAATATAACTATGCCGATTTCAGTTGAATTATGCAGGTCGTAACCCACATATGGCGTTATTGGTAATATATCTCACTCCATGTCACTTTTACTATGAATTATTCATAGTGCCATACAATTTTGTTTAGCACTTGTGTGTTATTGCAAAAAATAATTCACAAACTCCACTCAACCACGGCCTCGAGGCCTCAACTTTTCTCACATGACTTATTTATTTGCAATAAATAACTAATATTCTGGCAAAGTATACCGGGTGTCAACGAATTTATTAGACAAGTCATAACTTCTAGAGTATTAGGTGTATCAAAATGAAATTTGGTATAGGTAAATGGTATAGGGAGAGGAGAGTTTTCGCATATTTTTCACTTTCCGGTCACTTCCGGTTTCACCGGAAATGGCTCCGATTTCGAATTTCTAAATGGAACACCCTGTATATTTTTGCATATTTGGATTTCTGAGACAATTTTGGATCAGAATGTGACATTTTAAAAAGTTTTTAAGCCTACTTGATTTTTTTAGAGCCACTTTTAATATGGCATCTAGGTGGCCATGACCAGACGCAAACTAATCTAAAGACCTCAGGTGATGTCGGAAAATTACAATCGCAGAGTTTTAGTGATTAGTATGATAGATAGGAATAAGACAAGTTGGCAAAAGAACGTTTTCTTGTCTAACTATTTTTTTTCAAATGGCGACCCTTTTTTGACAAGCACTTTCCGAAAAGAGGATTTTTTGGCGAATCTAACGATACTAATTTATTTGTGATTGGATTAAAAATAAGCTCATAAGTTAAATATTTCTAAGTAAAATACTGGATAATAATTTATTTACTTTTGTCAAGTGTGCCATGGATAAGTTTTTAAAATGTCACACGCTGATCCAAAATTGTCTCAGAAATCCAAATATGCAAAAATATACAGGGTGTTTCGTTTAAAAATTCGAAACGGGAGCCATTTCCGGTGAAACCGGAAGTGACCGGAAAGTGAAAAATATGCGAAAACTCTCCTCTCCCTATACCATTTACCTATACCAAATCTCATTTTGATACACCTAATACTCTAGAAGTTATGACTTGTCTAATAAATTCGTTGACACCCGGTATACAGTAAAAGACGTTTATAACGACACCGCTTATAGCAACAAGCCGCACATAACGACGGAATTGTGGCCATTTATTTGGAATCCCATATACAGGGTGACAATGAGACTAGGGCCATGCTTATATCTTCTTTATTTATGAATAGATTTGGATAAAATTTTATACCAAGATACTAGACATAATTTCTGATTGGTCGATAGACATAGTCAAAATGGCTGACTTTCGGTTTTACCGGAAATGATAGCAACTTAGATTTTTTAAATGGAACACCCTGTATATTTTATGTTTTTCTAAATCTACGAGTCAAATTACATATAACAGTCCTGCCAAATTTCAATTTTTTTGAACAAAAAAAATCTTTTTTTAATTTTTATTTTTTACCATAGAAGGCCTTGAAAAAATCTATTCTAATTGACTCTAGCAACTCTTAATAATAGCTATTTTATAAATGAAGTCAATAACAAACCCTTAATAAAAGAACAAAATTTTGCTAAACACGTTTTTTCGGAAAAAGTCAATTTTTTTAAATGGAACCTACCAAGGGCCATCTTGCCATTAAACAGAAAATTTAATTACCAATCTAACGATATGCATCACGCACTAGTTTATCTGAAACTGAAAATTAATTAATTAATTATTTTTTAAATATTTTTATGTAATAACTAATAATACTTAAGGAAATTTGGCAACACTGTTTTATGTAATTTGACTAGTAGATTCAGAAAAACATAAAATATACAGGGTGTTCCATTTAAAAAATCACAGCTGGTATCATTTCCGCTAAAACCGGAAGTCAACCATTTTGACTATATCTATCGGCC
This sequence comes from Agriotes lineatus, assembly GCA_940337035.1. Classification (NCBI taxonomy): domain Eukaryota; kingdom Metazoa; phylum Arthropoda; class Insecta; order Coleoptera; family Elateridae; genus Agriotes; species Agriotes lineatus. Next base: position 83,744 of record CALNHX010005979.1, on the reverse strand, counting down.
AATCAGAAATTATGTCTAGTATCTTGGTATACAATTTTATCCTGTTACGACTAATCCGGGAATTGCGACGAAAATTTGCTATTCAATGAATTTTTCTCCAGTTATAACGACGGTCGAGGTCCAACAACGTACCGGAATAAAATTTCAGGTACAAAGAACCGGGGAATCACCGGACTTTGTTGACATTACCGGTGCGTGTGACATTCCAGCATCGGCTAGATTTCTTAGTTTAATGTATTATTTAATGTCATAAGTCGTCAAAACAGTCCATAAATCCAACATTTAGTGATCATGTTAAATTATAGAATTCTTTTACAATACGGGTGGTATTAAGTCAACTCAAATCAGCATTACGACTGCCGGAAATTCGACACTTTACTTACCCTATGCCCCATATTATTACAAAACAATCCATGTCAGCTTGATTTTAAAGGCCCGCAATTCAAAACTACTTTGTCTTTTGCGTGGGCATCCCATTATGATAAAAATAGAAAGAATTTTTCCTGCTTGCGTTTACTGAATGAAAGCATAAGAAAATTAGGCTCAGGGCCCCTGCGGGCGCGGGGTCTGCGGGTACCAAGTTAGATTATGTATTATGTTATAAGACAAATTATTTTGCACTCATCGGTTACAGCGACCTTCGGCTATAACGACCAAATTTCACCAGTCCCTTCGATGTCGTTATAACCGGATTTTAGTGTATATGTTTTTTTTTGTTTTATTAAAATAACTGTTTGCAATCTGCAAATGATACAATAAGCAAAATTTATGTTACAATGTATAAAATGTCATGTTTAAAATATGGGAGCGGCATTCCTGTGAATCACACTCGTTTATGTGCACACTATTATGAATTTATTAACTGAATCTATATGGTAGTTCAAGTGGTTTAAACCGCTTCAGTCTATGTGTGTGTTCACTATTGTCAAGCGGGTTAACTGCATAGATGTTGGTGTGGTACAATAGTATTTAAGTATTTGATACTACCTTTGTAACGCCAGCTTCCGCATAAATTATAATTAAACATTAAACAATGTATTTCATTTATGCATCGCCCATCTAAGCGTTATCTCAGGTTGCATCTTGCAGACGGCCGAGGAAGGGATAGCAGACTCAGGCTCAGTCTGCGCCGAAGTCACAAAGAAGCGATCTGCGCGCCGCTCTCCCACCTAACGATGTCCGAGATGGCGGTTCTAATAACACGACGCGAAACATATAGTAAAAGCAAGCTCCGCGACCAGTTCAAAAGATAATTCCCAAATATAATTCCCAGAGAGAATTCCATTTCAATCCCGCCCTTTACCTGTTCCTCTTCCATCCTGTTCCTGTATCCCGGAGAATCTTCCGCACCTGCCTGGAATCAGTTTGAATCGATGTCTCAATGAGAATAGTCGATTTCTAATTCATTAACCTGAAAGATTCGTTCCGAGATTAGTTGAATCGATGCCTCAAAGAGGATAGCCGTTCTCCGTCTTACTAAATCTACAGGCTCGTCTAGAAACCAGTCTGAGTCGATGGCTCAAGGAGAGACCGATTTCTTGTTTCTTTTAATAATTACACATAAAGAACTCACGGTGTAATTGATCCCGCAATAAGCATAACAGAAATCCAATTACAAAATTCCCGCAAGCTGTAAACTTCGCGGCCACCTGAATAATTAATATGTGCTATTTATTCTAACTATAGGTATTTACCTACCGCGGCCTCCGGTGAAACTCGACGGCATTCGTAGCTGCGTTCCAGGGGTAAGAAACGCATGAAATAACTTAATTGCTTTTGTGATTCTAGCGGCGTAAACAATACGACCAAACTGACATCCCGAGGTCAAATGCCGGCTTATTCGATCTACCGTAGGCCGAATGTCATCCCGGGAAGTGCGTTCCAGAACGTAGCCGTTCAATACACTGGCGTAAGAACGGTTGCCGCAACTCCAGGAAGACGAAGGACCGCTCTCCCGAATAAGTTATAATTTAGTAACAATATACATTTTATTATGCTTGTAATTATAGCTAAACTATCTAAGGTAATTTCTTAGTGTTTTTTGCTAATGAAATATATATCTGAGGGGACAAATATCTCCGATTTGAGCTTAATCTGAGGTAGTAATTTCGAAACCCTTAGTAAAGGGGGTGAAATGTCGCACCATTACTAATTTCTTCTCTCACTGTATTCACTTTTAGGTTCTTTATGTTGTCTGCGTTTCTTACGTAGCACAGCACATCACACATAACGCGGAGCGTTTTATTTTGGAACATTTCTATGATTTGGAGGGTTGAGTTTGCTGCAGTATCCCATAACTGAAGACCGTATGTCCAGATTGGTTTGAACGCGACCTTGTATATTAACGAGTGCCTAGGATCCGTTATCTCTTTGTATAGGGGGTATTGGCTGATGTTGGTGTTTAATGTTTTTTTTTGTTGCTTTCCATAGCGCAAAGTCAGAGTGCTGTGGCGCTCAGGTTTTGTAAGTAATCTTGGAAGGAGTAGTTTTTTAGCTCTTTTATTAAGTTTTGTAGTTCTGAAGCTGCCCGGTTGTACCGTCTTCTGTCTGAGAGATAGTGTGTGGATTGCCAAATCCTTCTCAATCACCTTTTTCAGAATTTTGTGCTTTATTGCTAGGGGACAATGTTAATTTATTCTCTTGGTTGGTATTTCAGGTGTTGCTTCCCATACAGCGTCTTGTAATAATTTGGTAAACTTGTATACTGTTAGTTCTATGTCTTCTTTGGTTTTTAAAGGAATTCTTAGATATAACTGGTTGTCCAATATTTTTCTGAAATGACCCCAGTTGGTTCTTTTATTGCTTAATTTTATTGGTTGTTCTTTTTTAATAGTAGAGCTGCTTACTGTAGCTATGACAGGGTAATGATCCTAATGTAAGTCCCAATTGGGTGTGATTTTTAGATAGCCAGGTGCGATTCCTTTTGTTAGAAAACAGTCGAAGAGATTTCGCTTCTTCCCCGGGTCAGTCGGTCAGTAGGTCGGTTGATATTTTGACAAGTGACCTAGTTGTGGTTCTTGTACCACTTTGTAAACCGTTTTTCCTCTACCTGGTGGTGACAACCTGGAGCCCTATAGTGAGTGTTTCGAGTTATAGTCTCCTCCAACCAAGAATCTGCTTCCTAAGGTGTTGAACAGGTCTATAAAGCCTTTCTTGCTTGTGGGGTAGTTTGGTGGACAGTGTACTGCTGAGATTGCTAGGGGTCCCTGCCATTCTTCTAACATAGGGCCTAATGCTAGTGGATGACAGGAAGTCTTCTTGAAATTCTGGAAGTTGATGGTGTTTTATTTGATTTCTAATATTGATATCTGTTATATATATGTTACAGGAAACTTGTATACATTTTTCAGTTTATATAATGGCGAGACATTATATTTAAATTTCATAAATTGCATAAAAAAATAGTCCATTTTTTAATGTTTATCGATATTGAACATAATACCAGTGAAGTTGTCATTATGTTCTGTTACGCTTGAAGTTTGAGATTATATTAAATAATTATTCTCATCACCAGACTTTGCATCGTTCTAGCTTGTTTAGGTTAGTTGCAGCGTTTGATTGTATGTGTTGTAAATATCCTTACATATTCATTTTGTAATCGAATTATCGAATGTTATCAGTTGGCCTATCTTTGGCGATGAGTTCACCGGTCGTTGCCTGATGCCGTTGATGAGTTCACCTATCATAAATATCTACAAAATTTGCTAGGGTGATGAGTTGGCGTACACCCGCATTAAACCCATTGGTTAGTGAGTGCTAACCTTTTACTGTAAAAAATATATTGTTCATTAAGGAATACATATATAATGCATACGCAACATATGAAAAATGATCTCTAAGTTTGCTAGGCATTAAGTAAAATGACTGATTCAGGCAAGTGGCCTGTAACATATACAAATATCAATACATTAACATGATGCTGGCTCCAAAAGATAACTTGTGCATGGTCAGCGTCTCCCAATAAATAAATTACACATTTTTAAATTAAATTAAAATAAATTACTAAATTAAACAAGTTCTCGCTATTTGTATTCTATTTGTTTATAATTAAAAATCTAATCTTAAAATATATTGAATTATATTACTCAAGCAACCATAGTGTTCCAACGCTTTATTTTTGATCCGCCCTTTAATTTTTAATTTAAATATATTCAAAGATGAAATATTTCTCAAATCGATCAGGATATCATTAATTATTACACACAACTGTCACATGACTGATATCATCCAATGAGAACCATGCATTTTTTGAAAATTGACCAATCCCCATCTGATTATCTGATACGCCCCCTAGGGATGATTATCAAGGAATAAGCGCCCTAGGGCTGATTATCGACTCGATAGATAGTGTCATAATTGACAGAAAGAAATGTAAGAAGCAAGCAAATAAGAATGCAAAAAAATAGTATACACACTTGCAGTTGTATTAAACTAATATAGCTTTTTAAGTTACTCGTTCGCTTCGCTCGCTCGTACTCAATCAAGCTATATTCGTTTAGTAAAACTTTACTTTTCTAAACTTGTTGTGTAATATACTATTTTTATTCAGCTAAGATATTCCATTAAATAAAATACAATTAAACTAAAGTAGCTAATTGGAGTAGTGTCGCACTCCAACTCGCTAATTGTTGTTATGGTAATTTTTACTTACAATGGTTGAAAATAAATTTAGGCCGGCCCGTCATTCGCTTGGCACTGTTTATGTTGGTGGCACTGTACGTCTATGTCAAATTCGAGGTTACCAGGTTAGGTTTTGCGTCAGTTTGTGTCAAAACTGACGCAAAACTTAACCCTTGCCGCTATTTCCTCTTGTGAAATTCCTTGCTCCCACATGGCAATAATTTTCCCCATTGTTTCCAAAGTGGAATCGCTTTGGCCTTTTCACCTTGATATAGCAAATCACAAATTAAACACTGTAAGATCTGAGAATGCACCAAGACTAATGTTAAATTTACTGCAGAAAATGGAGATACTACAATTTCTACAAATAGCCTCCCCTCCTCAGATTATTCTAATACATCTTGTTTTTTTTCTGGAAAACTAGACAGGTTAATACTTTCTAAAAACAGGTTTATTTAGATTCAGTTTAGATTGAATTGAATTCTAAGAAGTGGATTAATAGATATTTATGCATTAAGGGAGATATGAATATGTTTTTTCCCTGAGGTTGACATGTGTTACAGACCGAGGGCCTCTGGCCCGAGGTCTGTAAGTCGACCGAAGGTAATGAACATGAATATCTCCCGTGGTGCATACAATATTTTATCTACTAGCATATTCGTAAAAATAGTATGAAATTTCAAAATGTCATAATGACATTTAAAATTACAATATGTAAGCAACATCAAGGATTGCCTCATTGTATGGTTGCTAAGACGTTAATTGTAGTTGCATTGTTACCATGAGTTTGAGGGAGAAATAATTTGACAAGTACCTTGGGAGTTATGAGTAGCTTTTCATATTTTGTTTCTATGACGAAAATGTACAATATCATGTTGCTAGTAGATAAAAATATTTAATCTTATGTGCTGAGAAGTCTTTAATTACCTACAGTGATTATTTTGAAGGAAAATAAGCGATTTAGAAAGTTTACTTAACAACAAGCAAGCTTTGGATAATGATGTAAACATGCCTAGCGTAAGGATTAAGGTTGGAGATTTAAATTTAGTTATAAAATTACTAATATGGCGAGACGGTAGCAAAATAATTTCTACATTTTTTAAAACTGTTTTTTACCTTTGCTGGATGATACTTTTAAAATTACAAAAATTCAAAATCAACACTTCTAAGCCGTTCTTTAAGTTTTTAGGTTACGTAATGTAGTAATTTTTATTTTTTGTTGATTTTTACTTCCTTTCACAATAAAGGAAGAATTTGATTTAACCCAAAATTTTGAAATTGAGATTTCAACAGATGTTCACGTTTTAGAGTTTCTTGAACCAAGAAAAACATGTTTTTGTTCATTGGTCTGTCTGTCTGCTTGTCTGTGAACAGAATATCTCAAAACCCGAAAAGAGGTATGGCGTTGAAACTTCATACATAAGTTGTGTGTACTATCTAGATGCGACAGCAAACTTTCGAAGAAAATCGCATAACCGAAAGTATGGTGTTTACTTTTTTCAAAAACGGCTCTAACGATTTTTTTCAAACTTTGCATTTTGATTACATTTTTAATGTGTATTGATGTGAGATAGTTGATTTTTCAGTTGAATACCTCTAAAATGGGTTGCTTTTTCCTTTTTTTCACTCCCGGGGCTTAAAACGCTCGCTCACTCGCGTTTTAACTCTACCCCACTCGTGCCTAAAGAGTAGCTTTACGCACTTGTATCGTTTACTATTATAGTTCAGTTGCGTTTAGAAGAAATAAAGAAAATTGATATTTACGACTTTGAATTTTGACGTTTCAAAGTGTCAACTACAACATTTACTGATGCCAGCTTGGTTGATGGATTGATATTCGAAAGCAAAGTCATGAATTTATACAAAATGTTAAAAAAATATATGTCGGTCAAAAAATTTAATACAATACTCGGTGCACTTGCAATGTAAATAACTATTACGATAGATATGCGTAAAGTATCTTTAGTTTCTCGCGGTTTTTGAAACGCTCTCTACACTCGCGTTTTAACTCTGTCCCATTTGTGACTAAAGACTAGCTTTACGCACTTGCATAGTAAATAACTATTCCATGTTAGTCATCATTTATTGTTTAATACTTTAATGCATAAAATCAACAACTTTAAAATAGATTAATCGTGAATACTAGAATTAATTACAAAAGTCTGTGCTCACTAACAGAAGCGATGTGATGGATAGAAGATCCAAAGAACCCTTTAACACAATAAAAAAATCCTCTTCAAAAACCTGAATCCAAATCCAATTAGGGTATACGAACAGGACGATATATATTTATATAAAGGTTTATAACTGCAACATCCTCTCCATGGTAGAGTGCATTTAGATTTACCATGTATTTGCCATCAGGAACCATCGGGGGGAATTGAGTTTCGTTGATTGCCCAATTGCAGATGTGATAACTGATATCCTGCAATTTATATGAGAAGCGTCACTCATAAAAAAATTAAACGGTTAAAGATATATTATAAGAAGTGGACTTTTCATCCGTATTACCATGTATCAGATTCAAAGGTATTTATTTAAGCGCTAAGTGCAAATACCATTCGCATTCGATAACGTCGTCTGGAAACATCTCTGGATAGTCTTGAGAGAAATGGGGGTGCCCGAACATTTAAGCCTGCTGATCCAAAACTTATACAAGAACTCAGAAGCAGTGGTAAGGCTCGACAATGACACTTCCAAGCCTTTCAAGATCCAAAAGAGCGTCCGACAAGGATGCATACTCTCACCAAGGCTGTTCAATATCTATGGCGAATACATCATAAGGAAGAGTCTGGACAACTTCGAAGGAGGATTTTCGGTTGGCGGACAAAAAATTACCAATCTCAGATATGCGGACGACACCACACTAATAGCAGCAAGCGAATCAGAGTTGGAAGAACTGGTACAAAGAGTAATAAAGGAAAGCAGGGCCCTAGGACTCGAAATCAACATTACGAAAACAAAAATAATGATTGTAGACAGGGGTAACGCAGCGCAGCCCGAAAATCGCTTGCCTAACATACAACGTGTGGAGGAGTTCATATTTTTAGGCTCACTCATACGTTCTAAAGGCGGTTGCCAAAAGGAAATAAGAAGACGAATAGCAATCGCTCGAAACGCCATGACAAATCTGGAAAAGGTGTGGAAAGACAAACATATAACCAAAACCACCAAGATGAAACTGGTACGATCACTAATATATTCCATCTTCCTATATGGAGCAGAAACATGGACGCTGAGCGCCTCGGATAGGAATAGAATAGATGCCTTCGAGATGTGGTGTTGGAGGCGCATGCTCCGAATACCATGGACGGCGAGAAGAACAAACGCCTCAATACTAAATGAGCTTAATGTCACCGAAAGGCTCTCCAAAGAATGTCGTAGGCGCATTTTATCTTATTTCGGCCATGTGACCAGAACAAATGACACTAGTCTAGAAAGATTAATCGTCCAAGGCAAGGTTGACGGAAAAAGACCCAGAGGTCGATCACCCTTGAGGTGGATTGACCAGATAAAAAAGCTGACCAATAAACCACTTAAAGAAGCCAGCGTAAAAGCTCAAGACCGAAACGCCTGGAGGGACATCACAAACGAATGCTCATGAGATCACGAATCTTCAGTAATGAGGGATGCGACTCTGAAGAAGAAGAAGAAGAAGCAAATACCCAAGTTTTTTACTATTTGAGTCAACTTTAAATTGTATCGTTTTTCCTTGATTACCACAATAATATAAATAATAACAAATCATTAAGTACATACATTTCTTAGAGGACACCCTCTAAAATTCCCACATTTAATGGAATCGGCGATACCTATTAAATTGTTCTTGAAGCTGTCGCAAAAATTAACTTCAAAACGAAGCGGGAAGATCCGAAACTCATTGCTGAGAAACTTATAAGCTTGCACTATAACCTGAAATAATATAAACAACTTAAAACGATTATTCGAGCACATAGATGGTTCAGATACCTGCAAATCATTTCCAGCAGCTGTGTTGAAAGTAGCTGATAGGTTCATAGCTGTAAAGGTTCGATTGTATTTAAACGTTACAACTTTTAGGGATTTTACATGTTTTTTGGAATAGTGATGCATTTCGACGCGGTCAAATTGAACCTTGTAATCGCTCTGCTGAAACTAAGCAAAACCTGTAATTTCGAAGAATATGATATTGAGATGTAGGTACTTTGAAGATTCTTCTTTCAGACAATGATTGCAGAACCATCAGCCAAACAACAAAGCATATCACCAATATCTTAAAACTGCCCATGTCCCAGCTAAGATTTGCACTATTTACGAATATTTTCACCAAACTGGTAGGTAGCTGCAAAATAAAACCTGACTTCTAAATGCCCGAAACTCTGTCTCAATTGATGCACAACAAATCTATGGCACCATTAGCTAATGCGTGGCTAAATACTGCTTGTTGAATAGGCATATCTCAAGGTAACGATCAGCATTTAACATAATCTGGATAAAGTAGAGGGCATCACATATACATGCTAGTTTGTATGACCAAATTGTTTACAAAAAAAAATACAGTAAACCAAATCCTAAGTATGTTTCGAGTACTCCAATAAATGTATTCACCTTTAGAGAAAATGGTATAGCTAGACAAAAAATTATATACAGTGTGTCCCCGGACAGATGAAACGACTCTTGTAAAAAGTAAAAAATTCTCGATTTAAATTTTCATTTTTGGGGTTCGGCCCTGCTTGGTTAAAGGTAACGATCAGCATTTAACATAGTCTGGAAAATGTAGGTGACTTCAAGTATACTTACTAATTTGTATGGCTAAACTGTAAAAACACGAACTATTTGGAACACTAACTAATCTAAATGTAGTTTATTTCTTTTATAAGTTTATTATCAAAGTTCACGATATATTTTTCTTCGTAAATATTATTTTTGTATTGTACCTTCCGACCAGACGTATAAGATATTTTTCCGCCAATCGCACTAGAACTGACACATTATTGACAAAATTTGTGGAGCAAAGTCAAACATTCCATTACACCCGCCGTTGCTAGGTAATTTACAATAAAACTGTACAGGAATAATATTCCCGGCCGAGGCAAGGAATATTTTTCGAATGTAATTATCGATGACTAGTGAGTCACCCGAACTACGCTTCGGTTTGCTAATTGGAGAGAGATTTCATTAATATGAATTAAAAAAAGGATGAGAGAGATTCCCTCTCCAAGTGGGCCCTTGGGGCTCCGCTCCTCCCCAAGGAAGCCTTCGGGGCTCCGCCCCTCTCAAAGGGGCTTCGGGGCTTCGCCCCTCTTCAAGGGGGCCCTCGGGGCTCCATTCCTTTCCAAGGAAGTTCTCGGGGCTCCGACCTTCTCCAAGGGGGCCCATGGGACACCGCCCCTTTGCAAGGGCGCCCTCGGGGCTCCGCCCCTCTCCAAGAAAGCCCTCGAGGCTCCGACCCTCTCCAAGGGAGCCCGCGGGGCTCCGCCCCTCTCCAAAGGGGCCCTCGGGGCTTCGCCCATCGAGGCACATTCACTCAATCAGGGACATGGAGTCTGTAATTGTCGTGACGAACACACACGTTTGGATCGTTCTCCTTTATTATATAGAGGATTTAAAAAGACACGTTTTCTTAATTTTTAAATTACTCGTATCGATTGGCGGAAAAACAGTATGTGTATCTTGGACGAAAAGCAACATTCCCACACTCCTGCGTTGTTGGGATCGGCATTCGCCACGCCCAACGATATTCACAGTCGTCTGGGAATGTTACGCTTTTCGTCCTAGATACACAATATACTATTAAACGATAACATTTTGTGGCATCACGAAAAGTATCGTGCAGATAATATCTATCGCACGCAAAACTTACATATTTGCAGCAAGTCGTATTAAAACTTGAATAAGAGTGGTTGGTTCTTTACATTTCGCTAAACTAAATACCCTTCAGAAGGCTGAAAAGGTAAAGGTTCAGGATTATTTCAATTCCCCCAACTGGGGGCGGGCTGCTATAGGGACCTTGCGTCCCTCTTCAGCTAAGAACGGGAATTATAAAAAACGGTTTTTTCCTATAAAAATTTTGAAGGTCAAGGAATTTAGGGTTTATGTTGACATTACTTGGATTTCTTTAAAAAAATATGTTGGTAGAATTTGTTTTAGTAACTTTTTAGAATTAAAAATTGGTGGGAAATTTAAAATCTGGCATTAAGGGAGTTTTGTTTTTTAGGTAATCTTTCGTAAACTTCTTCTTCTGGCATGTTAGGCTGCAGATCCAACAGTTCCTCTGCACACTTCAGAATTGCTTTTTTACATTAAATTTTAAAAGATTCCTTTTTTTACGCGTATTTATTTTCAAAAACGGAAAGCTGACAATTTAATTTTAAATGTCAAAATGACACAAGCCGTTTACAAAAAAACCTGACGAAAATAAATTTTCTAATAATTTAAAAAAAGCAGTTTTGCCAATTTTATTTGGACCTTGAGAATTTTTATAGGAAAAAAACGTACTTTATGATGGGTGGAAAATGGAAGAGAGGTCAGGAAAGGTGGAGAAGTACTGCCCCGGCATTCGCCTCAGAGAAGGTACTCTGTTGACTCAGGAAAACCACCTAAATACCTCAATCAGAGCAGGCGGCCAGGGGAATCGAACCCGCGACCTCTCGAATGCTAAGCAGATGTGATAACCACTAATTACTCTACAGAGCTCGGTAGAAGGCTGATATAACTGCCACGTTTAAGTCCTTTTCCAAAATTACGTTCGACTTTTTCAACAATAGAATTTTGTGGTAAATTATGCTATTTAATATTTGTAAATCTATTGTAAAAAGGAAGTTTAACTTCTTAACCCTTTTGTGTATACTCGGGTACCTGGGTACCCATTTGAAAGGTTTTGTAATTTATTTTACATTTCTCATTAAAATTTTGCAGCTATCGTTTAGTTTATCCTCAAATAGTTCAAGTACATTCGATTTGCACTATTATCTTTCAAAAATATCAATTACGTTATTTAAAATTTTAGTGTCAAGTTAAAACATCTTTACGTCTATACCCGTGGTATCTGGGTAACCATATAATAAAACTACAAAAATGAATATCCAAATATATTAGAAACACACATATAATAAGTTCAATTACGTTGTTGACATTTATTTATAACTATTTCTTGTTCATTTCATGAGGGGCGCTCACAAGTGTCACATAACTTTTGTGTTTTGAGGCGCCTTCTCCACAGATAGCAATTTCCAACCACTTTTAGACGTCCAGTGTGATCTCGATTTGATCATCCTGAATTAGTAGCTGTCGCTGTAGTTAGCAATTGCTTGCCGATAATACATTCAATGGCTAATTTAGTAGAAAAACGTTTATAAACATTATAAACACAAAGCATTCATCTAAAATGGCCGTAGGTACCCGGGTGTCCCGGGTATAGACTAGCGTATAGAAAATTTTTCATAGAAACAAGGGTTGGGAGCTACAGCTTCGAGAAGAGTAAAGGGAAGAACACATTGATATAAGTAGATTACGCTCCTGAAGTAGCAAGTTTCAGTCTTTAGGTTGGTTTTTCGCTAAAACTACTGCTCTCTGCCATTCTAAACAAGAGTGCTTTGTTTATGCAAAAAAATAACTTTTTCCGTTGATCGTTTATTTATGGGTTTCGTTAATGCATACAAAATCGTTCATTAATAGCTCTTATTAATGCATGATTTTTTTATTGTCTAAAATCGTGTATTAATGACTCCTATTAATGGATGATTTTCTATTAATAAACTAGTTTAGTATAGCAAATCAAAGCTATCATAAATATCAAAACTTTTAAGTGTCAAATTTTTGTCATACAATAAAATACAATTTTCTCCAATTTAATAAGATACGATCAACGAAAAAATATCGTAACTAACTGGTGTGTTAATCGGCGGTTAATAATCTCAACAATTAACCTGTACGCTAGCGCTCACACGTTAAAATATCTCGATTTTAATCGCTTTCATTAACACACTTGTTTGTTAAATAACTATTTCGAATATCTAACCAGAATTGACTAAAATTTTAACTGTAACAAATTATGATAAAAAACATTTCCACCCTTGCATAAACTACTCCTTAATTGTATACCTTTTTTCAGTTTTATCTAGTTTAGCATGTAAAATCACATAAATACCTTAGATTATTCCAGATTTGCTTTACTTGCATTATTTTAATTAAATAAAATTCTTGTTTCTCTATTACTCTTCTCAGAGATGCAGTTCCCTTGCAACTCAATTTCAGACTATCACCTCTTAAGGTTAGTTAATAGTATGTTTTAGGTATTTAGGTGGTTTTCCTGAGTCAACAGAGTACCTTCTCTGAGGCGAATGCCGGGGCAGTACTTCTCCACTTTACGAAAGATTACCTAAAAAACAAAACTCTCTTAATGCCAGATTTTAAATGTATCGCCAATTTTTAATTCTAAAAAGTTACTAAAACAAATTCTATCAACATATTTTTTTAAAGAAATCCAAGTAATGTCAACATAAACCCTAAATTCTTTGACCTTCAAAATTTTTATAGGAAAAAATCGTATTTTATGATTCCCGTTCTTAGCTGAAGAGGGACGCAAGGTCCCTATAGCAGCCCGCCCCCAGTTGGAGGAATTGAAATAACCCTGAACCTTTACCTTTTCAGCCTTCTGAAGGGTATTTAGTTTAGCTAAGTGTAAAGAACCAACCACTCTTATTCAAGTTTTAACACGACTTGCTGCAAATATGTTTTGCGTACGATAGACATTATCTGCAGGATATTTTTCGTGATACCACAAAATGTTGTCGTTTAAAATATCTTATACGTCTGGTCGGAAGGTACAACACAAAAATAATATTTACGAAGAAAAATATTATATCCTGAACTTTGATAATAAACTTTTAAAAGAAATAAACTACATTTAGATTAGTTACAGTTCCAAATAGTTCGTGTTTTTACAATTTAGCCATACAAATTAGTAAGTATACTTGAGGCCACCTACATTTTCTAGACTATGTTAAATGCTGATCGTTACCTTGAGATATGGAACAGCGATATTCAACAAGCAGTATTTAGCCACGCATTAGCTAATGGTGCCATAGATTTGTTGCGCACCAATGGAGACAGAGTTTCGGGCATTTAGAAGTCAGGTTTTATTTTGCAGCTACCTACCAGTTTGGTGAAAATATTCGTAAATAGTGCAAATCTTAGCTGGGACATGGGCAGTTTTAAGATATTGGTGATATGCTTTGTTGTTTGGCTGATGGTTCTGAAATCATTGTCTGAAAGAAGAATCTTCAAAGTACCTACATATCAATATCATATTCTTCGAAATTACAGGTTTTGCTTAGTTTCAGCAGAGCGATTACAAGGTTCAATTTGACCGCGTCGAAATGCATCACTATTCCGAAAAACACGTAAAAGCCCTGAAAGTTGTAACGTTTAAATACAATCGAACCTCTACAGCTATGAACCTATCAGGTACTCTCAACACTGCTGTTGGAAATGATGTGCAGGTATCTGAACTATCTATGTACCCGAATAATCGTTTTAAGTAGTTTAAATTATTTCAGATTATAGTGCAAGCTTATAAGTTTCTTAGCAATGAGTTTCGGATCTTCCCGCTTCGTTTTGAAGTTAATCTTTGCGACAGCTTCAAGAACAATTTAATAGGTATCGCCGAATCCATTAAATGTGGGAATTTTAGAGGGTGTCCTCTAAGAAATGTATGTACTTAATGATTTGTTATTATTTATATTATTATGGTAATCAAGGAAAAACTACAAATTAAAGTTGACTCAAATAGTAAAAAACTTGGGTATTTGCACTTAGCGCTTAAATAAACACATTTTAATCTGACACATGGTGATACGGATGAAAAGTCCACTTCTTATAGTATATCTTTAACCTTTCAATTTTTGTATGAGTGACGCTTATCATATACATTGCAGGATATCAGTTATCACATCTGCAATTGGGCAATCGACGAAACTCAATTCCCCCCGATGGTTCCTGATGGCAAATACATGGTAAATCTAAATGCACTCTACCATGGAGAGGATGTTGCAGTTCTATATCTTTATATAAATATATATCGTCCTGTTCGTATACCCTAATTGGATTTGGATTCAGGTTTTTGAAGAGGATTTTTTTATTGTGCTAAAGGGTTCTTTGGATCTTCTATCCATCACAGCACTTCTGTTAGTGAGCACAGCCGTTTGTAATTAATTTTAGTATTCACGATGCATCTATTTTAAAGTTGTTATGCATTAAAGTATTAAACAATAAAGGATGACTGACATGGAATAGGTATTTACAATACAAGTGCGTTAAGCTAGTCTTTAGTCACAATTGGGACAGAGTTAAAACGCGAGTGTAGAGAGCGTTTCAAGAACCGCGAGTAACTAAAGATGCTTTACGCATATCTATCGTAATAGTTATTTACATTATAAGTGCGGTAGGTCGCATTTTACAGGGCGAGGTTTTAATTTTGACACACGACGCGACGCGGAGTGCTTCTATAAAACCGAGCGCTGTAAAATGCCTAACGCACTGAGTATTGTATTAAATTTTTTGGGCGACATATATTTTTTTAAGATTTTCTATAAATTTATGACTTTGCCTTCGAATATCAAGCTATCAACCAAGCTGGCATCAGTAAATGTTGTAATTTACACATTGAAACGTCAAAATTTAAAGTCGTAAATATTAATTTTCTTTATTTCTCCTAAACGCAACTGAACTATAATAGTAATTTACGATACAAGTGCGTAAACCTACTCTTTAGGCACGAGTGGGGTAGAGTTAAAACGCGAGTGAGCGAGCGTTTTAAGTCTCGTGAGTGACTAAAGATGCTTTACGCATGTGTTTCGTACAATATATTATCTACAATAGAATCTAGAAAACACGGTAAATATAATTTTTTAAATGTAATTTTGCGTGTTTAAAATATTTTAAAACACGTTGCTACTGACAACGTGCCTAATGAAATCTTTTAAACATGTTACTACTGACGACGTAAACTAATGAAAACATGTTATTAAACAGTCGTTTTACAAACTTAAAACTGCTAACTAAAAGGAAATTTTACACACTGTCGTAGATAATTTGTATTATTGTTACATAACGTGAACAAATCAATGCCTATTTTGAAAATTAAATTTGATCGTTGTAATCATATATTGTCATGATACTTTTAAGAAAACTGAGGATTAAACAAAATATTTTCGAAAAATTTAGTCTGTCATATTATTCTTAATGCACTTTGTAAATTGCCGTACAAAACTCGAGTAAAATGATCTTTAAATACATTCTGCATCTAGACGCGCATAAGTAAAATATCCTAAACTAAAATAAAGGTGAAGAACTTAACATAATACAAAGCAAAAACTCAGATGTGTAGCAGAATATTAGCATGCCCAAATGCATAACAGCCTTCTCACGCCCTCGGACGACAAACACCCCCAATTAGCCAAAATTGCGCGAGGGTAGTCGATTTTAAGAAACACACACTTGTGATCGGGAACCCAAAAAGTGACAGTGGAGCGTCTCCGCGTCGGTTCTGTTTGAATTAGTTTTAGAGTTATCAAGTATTTTTTGTTATTATTTTCACGGATTGTATTTAAACTCTGAGTTATTTTTATGAAATATTTAAATTAAAAGTGTTTAGTGTTTGTTTTGAGTCATATATGCTAAAGATGTAACTATCGAAAAACCAAGAGTTATAAAAATCAAGAAGTGGTTTCTTCACTGTAGAATATACAGTTTTCTGAATGTATAATTAAAATGGCAATGATATTAGAAATAACTTAAACGAAAATAGTTTCTTCTATAGTCACCTTTAGAACTGACTATTAAAAGTTCACTGTCAATGCGAAAAGTTAGCGATTCACACTTTGTTCCCTAGTAACCATTTTAACATCGCAACCACGTAAACAATGTTTTAATGAAATAATCACGTGACTTCATTTTACATTACGCAGCGCCATGGCTACCTGATTATTATTGTAATTCGTAATTTTTCTGTAACTGTCAAAGATTGTTGGCAATTACATCACGGCGCGTCCATCATCACCGAACAGTTTTATTGAGTTGGTGAGTTTTTGTGAAGATGGAATCTGAAGATAAGATATTTATTTATTTTTGTAAAACGTCTACTGTTCTACTAAAATTCCAATTTTTTATACAGTACAAGTACATAGTGTGTTATACAGTGTCAGTGGTGTATTTCTGGTTGCCTGTTATACAGATATTTAAATTATTTAAAATTTTTTTCATTTATTTAGGACCGTAGAAAATAGCCATTTGTGAAATAAGTGCTAAAAGTGGCCGTTTATGCACGAGACATGAAAATTGTGTCTCGTGCATAAACACCTTTAGCACGAGTTTGCACATAATATTTTTTCTACGACCTTAAATTTACTGTTATTAATCCATAAATGTCGATCTAACAAATGTTTGCATTTATGACAGTTATAATTTATGTCATAATAAAGAGATGGCATTGACCCGCAGTTGAATGTTTCTGGAGCCAGTAGCTGTCAAAGTCAGTTATCAAAGGTAATTATAAATGTACACATTTTACTTTATTCATTACATAACGCTTTAATTATTTAAAAAACACTTTACCTCTAACGCAAGAAGTAACTACAATAACTTTACAACCTCACTTCCAGTTCAAAATTGTAAATTCCACACAAGCTGTTTACTTTTAGCACATGGGCTAAAGTAAACAGATGATTTCACTTTTAACACGCTCAATTATAAAACGTCACTTTTAGTGAAAAAATCTAGCGCTAAAAGGCCTACTTTTAGTAGTGGTCGTAGAAAAAAATTTGTATGTGTTTCAAGTGTAAAGAGCCATTTTGGTATTCGGTTGCTTTTCGCATTCTCATACCAAAATGGCTCTCTTTGCACACTAAATACATAAATTACTATTAAAGTAAACTAAGAATAGTCGAAATAGCTGTGAAAAAAGGAAAACTACCAAATTATTGTAACGAGCTACAAAACAACACTAAGAAGAGCAGAAAATGAATCTAAGATTCGTAAGCAGTGCAAATATATCCATTACAGTATTTCTTAAAAAATGTCTATCTGCAATGAGCTCAACTGATGTTGTAGGTACTAAAATGTGCCCATTGTCAAAGATGGCGTATAAAAAAAATATGGCAATATGAAAATAGTAGTATGATAAAAGGTATTATATACTGCTATGATACGATTTCGAATAAATACTATTGAAGGTTTAAAAATAACAGCTTATGCAATAACTTGATTACAAATAGACTAATTAAAGCAAAAAGCTTAATCCCAAATGCTTTTGGAATGATCTCTGATTAGAAAAGAGAATCTGAAACAGATTTGTATAAATTATACATTAAAATTCTGATTTAAAAGAATTTACCTACGCAAAAGTTGAGCTGACGTTTTGGAAATTAACAAAGAGTTAAACGATTAAACTTTATTGTGCTGTTGTGAGTTGTTATTAAGATGTATTATATTCAAATAATGCAATGCCATGTATTGAATTACACTCAGAATTTGGATCCATTAAAAATACACCGCCGACATTCCAAGCCGTGTCCAAGCGGTCACAGCTACAATCTAAAAATGCACCATATTAATAAATTATAGTAAATAATGTATTGAAATAGTTTCACTTACCTGAGTTAGGATGTCAGATAGCAATCTGAACTAGTGTGGAGTTTGAAGAGATGTGCTTTATTAGAAAAAGCAGTTATAACCTAAAAATAGCAGATTTGAATGGTTACGTGGACAGCTGTTACTTACATACAATTGGTCACATGGCGGTGGTGACAATTAAGAGCTGTTGATATCAATTTAAAAAACAACAAAATTAATTCAGCGAGACGAGGTTTGCTAGTATTGGGCAAAAAATTCGCCCCTATTTGTAAAAGTGTTAGCTTAGTGCGTCGTATTAATAATAACCACGCACTGTGGAGTGATATAAAATCGCGTTAAAGCAAATTAAACAGTGTTTTGGAACCATTTGTCAAACAGATTGCATATTAAAGCAGTCCTAAGCCGTTTGCTGCCAGCCAGGTCAATATTGGGATACCAGGACCGGAATCGGCCCATTTATACAGCTGTAAGCAGTTTAAAAGAGTTGCAGTTTAGGGTAAGAAGCCCAATTGTTTGCTGAGAAGATCAGAAACACAGAAAGCACCCCAGCATTGAATTGTGAGTTATTTTACTTACTTACTAAAACTTACTTAATTAAAAAAAAATGCATTTTTAGTCATAATATCTGTATAATTATTGTATTTTTTTACATGTAACAGTTGTTTTTGATCTTTTGTAAGCGTCAGTGACTAAGGGTAACAGCTATTTTCTAGGGAGTTGTTTATAATTCTTTGTTTTACTAAAATTTAAAACCAACATATCGACCACACTATAAATCAATTTAAATTATGTCGATGTTACCACTGAATTTTTTTATATACCTGACAGAGAAATTAATATTTTTGCCCCTACTTGTAATTGATTTATTTGAGTGTATTCAGATAAACTGTATTATATTAATTTACTGCAATTGTTACTATAAGAATTTTTGGCGTAAATATTTTCGAAGTTGGTAGCGGAGTTAGGGAAGCGCTAGACTTATATTAAGCAAGTTTTCGGTTCGAATCCCGCGGGGACCGGAATTCTTTCGTAGCCTTGGCGACTGGAATCGAGCTCGGTGAGACAATTCACAGTTAGGCACCGGCTACTTAGAATCACAGACCTAAGAGATAGAGTAACACGTCACCTCACACATTGGTTGATGCCCAAGCACAAAAGACGCGCTCCAACTTTATAACTCAATTCCGGGGCAAGTTGAGCATTGTACCGCTAGACGCAAGCTTATAATGAAGCACCAGCTTCTACACGGCAAGGTAAAATAAGGTTATCGACAATACATACATACGATGAAAGAAGAAATGAAAGACTGCTATTGTTTGACTGCACAGAAATGCGAGCATTTGATTGGACACTTTCCTTTGAGTTGGATTTTCTAAATATAATTTTTATAGACCATTATTTGTCGGTAGGTATGTTTGTTTTTTATGGACAAGGTCAAAAATTTTGTAGCTCTTATTATGTTAAAACGCTCCCAAATAGAAAAAATTAGGACATTGATTACCTCGATATCACGAAATTTGGTTTTTTGTAAGTATTGTAAGGTACCTATTTGATCATATATGAAAACTTTATAATCAATAAATATGGCTATAGTAATTAGCAACATTTATCATATATACCATAGCCCGTTCACTCCGTTTGTGAATCTGAGCAGGCCTTGAACGTGAACATTTTTACCAGTGTATCAAATATTTAGTTACAAAAGTTACTAATGTCAAAATGACATTGACTGTTGGTAACTTTTCGTTTGCACACCTGAGTACACTTGCCGTTATTTAATAAAACTTCGTTGGCGTGCTGGGCATTTATCTCTGTTCTGTTCTACAGTTCTACTTCAAAGACCTGTAACACCTTCTTCGACTGAGCTGGCGGCCGGCAACTGCACCCGAGTGTACATGAGTAAATTTTCTGGAAAAACGGGCAGACCTCAGCCATACGTATTACCAAAAACCCCTTAGCTGCATTGAGGTAAGAGCGGGTCTTGTTCTTCTACGACTGCGTTAACTAGCAAACAAAGGGCAATCTAAATTCGTAGTAAAGTAGAGTATAGGGCACGGTAAAGTACCATTACAAGCGATAAGGTATCTTAAGATTAGATTATATGAAATGTATCAAGCGATGTTGAAAATAACTGAAAACACGACTAAAGGTATTGAATAAAAAGCACAAGCTAATAATCTTGTTTCATGGATTACGTCGTTTAAATGTATTTATTGAATTATTATATGGAATGAATGCAAAACCCTTTATTTAATATGTGCCAGGCTATTTTTAACTAACAATTGCATGGGTAAATAACCACCCAGTAAAAAATGTGTTCACCCAGTGAAGGCAAAATGCTCATAAAAAACCGTCCTCTAAAACGCAACGCTACAGAGGACTGGAAATTTTATACAAAATTTATTCCTGCAAGGCTTTCAGTCCAACTTCTTATGACTCTGATTTTCTATATTGTTTTAATAGATATGTACGTTGAATGAAACAGTTAAACAGAAAAGTATTGACAAGATTGTCGATTTTTTACAACATATACCACTCTGATGTATTATGAATTATACAGAGTAATTCATTCAAGTATGAAAATTAAATTTAAGGGATATCAGACCGAACAACTTTGCATAATAAAATTAATAATAATCCATATATAAATAAAATATTGACTGGCTTAAACTGATTGACGGTCACTGGAATAAATTTCTATCAACAAACTTTATACAAGTGGTTGCGATAAGAGCGAATTTGACTAAAAAGCGGGAGCAAAAACCAGTTTGGTTATTTCAACCACATTTTGTGCATTAGGTAAATATACTCTTACCAATTTCGACGTTGGTTCTCAAAGTTCTGCATCAGCCCTAATGAGATTTTTTTTCCTGAGCGATTAATTTTTAGTGCAATGTGATTCTACTGAAGTTAGTATACGCCTATTTAATTTAGTGACCAAACTTATGAATCACCATGTAGATACAAAACAAAAAAAGGCAAAAGGAGTAATTTCAATTTAATAACAAATGTAAGCAAAAACAGTTAAAAAACATAGTTTATACATTATAAGTAAGTAACATATACTACTAAAAAGAGAGAAAAATAGTACAGGGACACAAAACCATATAAAAGCAAAACGTAATAAACATTTTTTCTTAGAAAGCTTACATAGAAATTCTCATAAATAAGGGAACAACATCAAAACAAAAAATAAAAGTAATAGCTATTTATGGTACAAGTGTAGTATATTACAAATACTCAATAAGGGAAAAGTTGAGCCCTCAAAGCTGAGTGGGGTCTTTTCACCGAGCGAATTACTTGTAATAAGACAGCCGCAATACAAAATGTTATTCAAAAACACAATAAATACAAAAAAAACATACATTTTTTTATTGACAGCAGTGAAAGTTCAAAGTCAAGTTGAGGTTATGACCCATACAGAGTGTTAAAAAAATGTTGTCGGATATTTTACCCAATTATAGATTTCATCAGTACAAACAAAAAAGTCCTAATAAAGATGGGTCCGCAAACGCTTCGTTTCCGAGATGCAGGATGTTAAAGTTTTAAAAAATCCGTTTTTATTGTTATCTAAAAAACACTTTGGGCAATTTTAATGAAATTTATACAGTTAATTATAACTTTATGAGGTATCTTTTGGACCTATTACAGTTGATCCAATAATTCCAGGAGCGTGCCTCCGGGCATGTTGATTAGGTTTTTTCACAAAAAGATAACGACAAGCAGATTTTTTGCAATTTTCATATTTTTGCTAATAAAAAACTAAAAATGCAAGTTTTTTGTCTCCTGAATTTTTTAGTATCTCGCTTCGTTTATAAGAAAAAAATAGAGTCCACATTTATGCACGTTTCTGAACCTGTTAAGACAAAAACTAAAATGCTTCAATACCTCAAAAACCCCTTAGGCGATTTTAGTGAATTTTGAAGGTTTATTGGTGCTATTGAGGATCATGTTTTGGGGCACTTAGATTTAAATTATTTATTTCAGAGGCGGCCGTTTTTTTTAAGCTTTAACACCCTGTATCTCGGAAACAAAGCGTTTCCGGACTCAGGTTTATTAGGACTTGTTTGTTTGTATTGAAAAAATCTATAAATGAGTAAAATATCTCACATTTTTTAAACACCCTGTATATGTCAACTGAAATCTTCATAATTATAACGTTATAATAAGGAGGGGTTAAATAAAACCATTTATGATTAACAAGAAACATCAAATTAAAGTTTCTAAAAAATGTATGTATTTCAAGATCGGCGAAATCTTTACTTCTTTTGAATTGGATTATTTACAGCAATAAATTGCAACTCTTTAATTTTGGAGATCGCAATAGTGGCACATCCAATTTATAACACACTGTATATTATAAGTCGTTAAAATTCGTAAAAAAAATTTACCCACTGTTTCTTATTACTTGAAACCTTTTTTAAACGTCCCCAGGTTGATACGATCGCGATAATAACAATGAAGTGTGAAAATGATTTTTCAGAAAACATTTTTAATAGACAACTTTGAGCTTGCATTAGTTACACTAAAATTCGTGAACGAATTTGATGTAGATAATACGAATAATTCTAATTATTGAAATCAGTATTATAACAAAGATCTTATCTGCAATTCTGCCCAGAGTCAGTCAGCTTCTCGAAACTTCTGTACAACTAATACCATCATCCAATTTTCAATTAACCATTAAAATAATTAATTAAACAAAGTTAGAAGTGGTTCACAAGGCAAATTTGAAATCCGCTCAAATGTTTTTATTAATTTCTAGCTCGAGTAGCACAATCAAAGAAAGGTTCACTCAATCTCAATGTATATGATCAGGAAAACACAATATATTATCAACGGTATATTATTTTCAACTATAGATATATGTACAAAATAATCGGTAATTCTTAGTAAAATTAATTGTATATCAATAAAATTATCAATTTCTTCTGGGGACGTGTTTCTTCGGTTTGTTGATGAACTGCAACTCACTCAGCCTGTAAGTATCGGTGGTGGCGGCATTTGACCTGGAGCGAAGTATAGTCGTTGTCCCGCTGTATAACTTCCAACGCGGTGGGCGTGGCTTATGGGAGCTTCAGTTTTGTTTACGTTCTGGACAGTTGCAAACACGCATAAAATATACCAATTATATTATGCCTGTGGCTCTTGGAGCGGTGTATTTGTGAGGTTGGTGCGTGGTAGTGCCTTGTGGCGGGAACACGTTATTCCGACGTCGTCGTTGGACGTATAATGCTGAACCTCCAGGTAAGTTAATTAATGCGAACATATTGTTCGTGCCGCCTTCATGCGGGACGTACAGTATGATTACTACAGGTAAGTTTATTAAGAGGTTATAATATTTTAATCGTCTCGTTGATTCTGCTAGTGTCGGTAACGGTGAATTGCGGTGGTTTCGGGTTAACCGGGGTTGCTTTAGGAGTCAGTGAGCGCTATCATAATCTAAAGCACGGGCAGGATATGGAGTTTACCTTAGCAGGTTATGGGGTGGCTCTAGGAGACAGTAGGTATGCGCTGTCACAATCTAAAGCCAGGAGAGAAATTGGAGGAAAAGGAAGCCATGGGCTCAAGTGATTTAAAATGGTCGAGAAACCTGCTTTTATATTCTTCAAACCGGGTATTGTAACAGCCGCTCCGGGCACCGTTGAGTGGGAGGCGGCGCCGGGGTTGCCTCTTCGAGCCTTCGCCCATAGTGGGTGCGTGAATTGTTATCAACAGTTCGAGCACTGGATAGATGTAACGCTCGATTACGCCTAAATAAGCAACGTACAAATTAAATACATTTTTGATGTAGCATTTATAATTTGCTGCAGATGCTGGCGTAACAACCTTTTCGGTAATCTCATTGGTCATGTTTTCTGAATAGTTAATATACTGATAGAGAAAATTTAAAACACTGACAGTAATTTCTTGTGTTTCACCACTGATCAGCTTCTTCTCAATTCTAATAAAACCAAATCGTAGCTAATACATATTGGCATTATTTGTTGAACGTGAAAGTGGAAAAATTACTGTATTTATCCGTAAATTCCTAATATTCTATCGCAAGGAAATTAAAAAAACATTAAAAAATATCTTGTGAAGTACAAATTATATTTCAGTTACCTACAATAACTAACAACTGACAACTAACGGTGATTTCAATTATAAAAGATTATAAAATGTTAATTATGAAACACAATAAAATAATGAGTAGATGTTATACAAACACAATCATTTCTTAAACACTAAATTCCGAATTACATTAGTGCAGCTGTGACGAAGAATTAAGGGTCGGCCTTACCTGGTGGCGAAAGTTATATTTGGTGTTTTTCCGGCTGGTAAATATCGGCCTAAGTTGACTAACTTGTCGGGAAGGGTCGGGGTTCCAGCTAAGCTGCAAAAAAAAACTATGGGAGAGGGCGGCAAATCCTTAGGTCGAACCTCCCCAAGGTAAGGGATAAACCCAGAAAACTAAATAATAGCAAAACCAATAACTAGTAACAGTATTTATTTAAACAACTGGTTCTATAGTGCAAACATATATGATATCATCTAAACCTATAAATATATAGACATAAATAATAATACCAAATCATCCAAATAGTATAGATCTGCGCGAATAATTTTATAAGGGGCGAGCTGCATAGACAAAATTAATTTTACAGCAATATATGCTTCAATAGAATAAAAAAGTAAAGTTAGATTTAAGCATAAGCAATCAAGTTGATACTCAATTTCGAGCCGATGGCGTCGGTGTAATTCCGTCAAGCTAATAACTATAAAAACACATGTACAAAATAAGCACACAAATTAGCACGTACCCTGTTAAGCAAGGCACCGCAGAACAGAGCGATGCAAGCGATAAGCTAACCTTAACCCCGATTGTTAACTCGATCTGACTTTATGACAGTACCCAAAATTTAGATGGGGCGAAATACCTTCAGATTGCATGTTCATACAGGGTTCGAAGAGATTTCTATGATAAACTCATTAGTCTCGTTATGATAGTTCAAGTAACGGCTTGAATGCGCTCTTGACAGCAATAGCTAATACTTCCGGATTGCTAATTACTTTTTGATCGATTAAATTTTGGTCGTTAAGACGTTAATATATGTAACCTCAACAGCTGAATTTGAGTGCACGGGCCTAAAAAGTATATCCTGCAGCAGAGCCCGTCATTAAATACAGCCAGGCCGTAACTTAGGTAAGTTCAGGCGCCCTATGCAGACTTAATGGAATAACCGAGTTTTATAATACATTACAGGGTGCCCAATCCCCAAGCAATTTTCGATACATTTGACGTGGCCGCAGCGAAACACATCGCATCGGCAGGGTAAGTAAATTAAATGCAGCTACCAACACCGCGAAAGTGGCCTCTAAACTATCATGCTATTAAGCAGCTAGCGCTAATAATGAGCAGGCACGGATGGCACGTGCCAAGCTAGAAGCTGCAGGCGCTTCAGTGGCACACCTGGGGAAAACGACATCAAGGGCACGAGGAGCAGAAATCGCCAGCTCCCGTCTGCGGGACGACTATCTCAGGGGCCTTAACTTGAGGCCAGGAGACAAGCGAACAGACTGCAGTTAGGCGACGCTTCTAAGCGCTTCCAAGGAGTGTGGCGCAGAGTGATTTTCAATTCCCTGGCGAAATCCAGAGGAAAGTTGGCTAAAAGCGTACAAAATTTCTAGGTTAGCTTCCGATAAGGATATAGGAGCTATCGTAAACTACCCTGGGGTTAAAAGGCAGCCAAATGTGGACGTGTGGGTGGCAAAAGCTGGCCCAAATAATTGCGCCAAGGCGTTAGACGTAAGAATTCGAATAAAACCAATAATGCGAACGGCCAAAAAGGCATTTATGCTTCCAGATCCTCCACAACCAATGGAGCCTAGCCAAACCAATTGGTTTTTGAAGCACTACGCCGTGGGACACCCAACTTCCTTGCACGACAATATGTTGCATGCTAAAAGGGCACTTATGACCAAAACAAGCTCTTGCCGCCCTAGAGAAACTAGGGCGTCGATTGACTGAAATGGAATGGTTAAAATTTCCTCGTGGGGGTGTCAAGTAAAATTTTTTGATTACTCGAAGTGCTACGCGCCTCAGCGTTATGTAACGAAGAACTGCACAGCTACATACAGTTGGGAAAAAGGGGGGGGGGGCGCCGAGGGATGACTAATTAAACACAAGTTGTTGTTTGCACAGAGCGCCAGAAGTTATTTCTCAATCCGCATTGATCCCTTCAGAACTTGAAACAAGGGACACAATTGCCACAATACTTGTTTGGGATTATGTGTAAACCAGTTCTTTGTAAACGGCAACATATTTTGATTGTCGATACGCTAGTGCCAACTGCTATACATTCAGTAACACAATCTACAATAAAACACAGAGAGTACTTTTAACTGGCTATCTATTCGATAACTTTAACAAACAGAATGACATGGACGCAATAAAGTTTTCTGATTCATAGAGGAAGTCATCATGTATACAAGTTATCAACAATAATTTTATCCAGCCAATTATTAAAAGCGAAAGCACGAAATGCCTTGAAGAGGTTACTGTTCTGCCTCAACTAGCGTACAAAGCGTCGCTGAAGAAACTAAATGCAGCAACAAAATGTTTGAAACACTCCGTAGTTAAATTCACTTTTTACGGTACATGTATAACTCAAACAATTATAAAGCAACTACCTTGAGCTGGTGGCAGGGCAATTTCTGGTTAACTGCAAAGGTCACTCTTGTTACGTGCTGCATTATTCACACATATCGATGATAGGTGAATGAATCTGGCCTTTGAGAATGTTTTGTTAGGCAATAACAGCTGTAACGTTTCGCCCAGCGCGAACGCGATTTTGGTTAATTAAAAATTAATTCACGCATTCTCCCATGGCTTAAAGCACGTTAGAAATCTGAGCATTTCATCCTTGGACGCGCGAACCGCCATAACTAACGTCATCGCGAAGCGACGCAGTTACACCTGCGCGCACTTGATGAAGAAGTCTCCCTCTCCAAAAAACTGGATTAATCCGCTGATTACGCCAGCTAGGGCTATATCAAGAGAAAGCAGAGCCGTTGTAAAGGATAATTTTTCTGGACCTTTCCCCTCACCTGGTTCTGTTCGTTAAGAGAGCGCTTAGCGCTCTTCGACGGACTCCTGACAAACAACCCGCTAGTTCTACTTGTCAGGAGGGCGCTTTAGTGCTCTTCGATTGGACCCCTGAAAATAATTCCCTAAGTCCCATTCGCTCGGAGGAAGCTTTAGTGCTCTTCAGTGAATTTTACCAAGCCGAAACTATTGAGCCTACGTTATCAAAACCACTACTTGTATCCATACGACATAACGCAAGCGCCGCGCATAGCTCGCATCTTGAGGACCAACCTGTATCTATCCTCAAACGAAACCCCGCATCGGAGCAAATCCGCCGTTCGAAAATTCGCCAAATCAATTCTCAGGCTGTTTTACGACAATCGCAGTCCGCGAGGCCCGGCATTAAACTAAATGGACTCTCTTACCTGGACGCCGTAGCTTTTCTAAAAGCTTCCGAAGGCCCCATCGAAGTCGCCAACAAATGTAAAGAAGAATAACCTCGTAGCCGCCGCTTGAAGTTATCGCCCGCTCTACGCACGTGGGGAACACATTAACACAACCAGCAAAGGGTACAGACCTTGCATGTTATAATTTTGTCTTTATTTTGGAAGTAAATAGAATGAATGTGTTCATGCACTGTAGCCGACACGCGACGGTCACTAATCTGTCAAATTTTATGCGAGTAGTTCGAACGTACGCCAGGACGCTAGGCCGACTCAGAACCGAGGGTGGTCCAATAATCACTAGCATCGCCTTGAGACAACGTACCGCTACCTTAGCCGAAGAGTACCAGATTTATTTTTATTATAAACGTTATTACATTTCATTTTGTCCTATGAATTAAATATAATTTTATGTATTGATAGCTAACGAAATTATACGTTTATAGAGTTATTCTGAGTGCTTTACTGTGTTACAAAACTTGAGTGTAAAAATGATACCTTCGGCAACGTGAGCTGTCTGGAGCTAGTATCAGTCTGGCAATTTGTAGCAATCATCTAAATTAAATTAAACTAGTCAGTACAGGCTACACAGCAATGCTGCATGGATTGCGTCGACACCGAATTGTTTCCAAAAGTAGACACGGGAAGACAACTAGCCGCTGTATCCACAAACTGTGATTTGAAGGGTAACTTAATTAACGGTTCTTGTTACGAGATTTACCCTTCGTTATTTATAATTATTAAGGAGCCCACAAGATTGATATGGTTGTTGGCCGTAGTTAAGTAATGATTACGATAAAAAATTCCAATTTTTACGCAACTATTAACCGCCGCACCACGCCTAGATTATTTACTTCAATGGCTCATTTTCAATATTGTACTGCTCAAATGTATTTCCCTTCGCGCGGGGTATGACGGCAGAAAAGGTAATATTCCATGAAACTATGCAGAAGTTTTAATGGTAGCGGAAATAACCCAGATATTTGCGGGGTGTTTTTCCGGTGCCAGCTCAGCGGGACTCACGGCGCTGCTAGTTAGGATTTCATCACGAATTGAAATCTATACAACATGGGCAAGGCCGGCTTAGCTGGAAATGAACAAAAACTAGCTAACTTCTACAAGTGGCGTTACGAATAGAAATTAACCTAACAAATAATTATATAATAAACGATCAATTAACAGGCGAAACTTCGTATTTTGTATTGTAAAATTAGGAAAAATGTTTGACATTAACAGCCTACTTGCTTTGATCTTTTAGAATTGATAACCAACTTACACACATTGATATTTTCTAAGTAAAATAGGTAAGTATACGCGGTTTCTCTTATTGAAACGTCTTGTTGACGTCATACTTCCAAATACATGTTGAATTTTACGAACAAGATTTTGGGATGACAATATGTGTTACTCTGTATCCCTCATTGTTAGTAACATTTTTATGGGAAAGTTTGGGCGACAATATGCCTACACATATTCAAAAAAACCACTAATTTGTAGGCATGTTGATGATGTTTTTGCAATTTGGACTCATAATATTGATGAGGTGGATACATTTCTGCAACATATTAACGAGTTTCCCTTTAATAAAGGGGCCCAGTTTAGCTAAACTTGAAAAATCAACCACTAATTCAATTTTTAACTTTTGGAAATTTACGGAGAATATTTAGTAAACTTGCAAGGTTTAGAACGCATTTTCAGCAAGTATGTAGTCAATTTCTAATAACCTTACAACATATTATTGATACATTTTTAATAATTACGGCGAGTTTTATTCATATAACTTGTTGGAAATTTTGCTATAAATGTATAGTTGACTACAAAAACAATGTAATAAGCGTGCAACGAAATATCAGTAAGTGTACATTGCATTTTCCTGTAAAAGTTCACGAAGCTTTCATCAAATTTGAGCAAGTTTGCTTTTAGGTAGAAACACATTGCCGACACGGCACGAATATTCGTTGGCTGAAACTCTCTAAATATAACTTCAATGGCTACTTGGATACAATTGCCGGCCGACTAGCTTCAATGGAGACGGCGTGCGCTTTTTTAAATACTCTACAATTAATTAACAGAAGCTCATTAGAGCGCCAACGAATTTACCAATTAACGATAAGTGTATCCATGTATACGGGAAATTCATAAACACACAGTAGCATACCGCATTCTGTAAGAAAAGCTCAACCTCAATTCAGGTAGAAGTAACAAAAGAACAAGACCACTGTGCAAGTATCCCAGTATAATTAATCACATTCATCTCATACAAGTTATAGGTAATTAATTTCTAAGCATCGGTTAAGGTAGATTAGTGAATTTTGTAGTAAATATTGTTGCAAGGTGCACCTCGGAATACTTAATCTACTGGCAAGTAAATAAACATATATACCTAACACTTTAAAAAATACACAAATAAGTTACGCTACATACTTATCGCCGGAAAAAAGCTACTCTAACGCATTATCGGGCCGAGCAAAATGCAGCGGAGGGAAACGTGTGCGGTTCAAAATGTCCCACAGAGCTTGAAAAACCTAACTTGCGAGCACAGACTTAGAAAATTGAAGAAGCACAAACCAAACGTAACAAAATATATAACTATAACCTATTTTTTAATGCCGCAGACAAAGTTATGCACCTCAAAATACTATTTTCAATGAAATCTAGAATCAATCATTTTATTTCAAAATATTATTTTATCTACGACCACTACTAAAAGTAGGCCTTTTAGCGCTAGCTTGTTTCACTGAAAGTGACGTTTTATAGTTTACCGTGTTTAAAGAAATCAGCTGTTTACTTTTAGCACATGTTCTAAAAATGAAGCGAGGTTCAAAACTACAATTTCGAACTGCAAGTGAAGTTGTAAAGCTATTCTAGTTGCTTCTTGCGTTACAGGTAAAGCGTTTTTGAAATAATTAAAGCGTTATGTAATGAATACAGTCATATGTGGAGTATCAATAACTACATTTCGTAACTCACCTTGACAGCACGGGCGTGGCCAAACAATCGCCACCGCGGCGTAGGCTACTATTCATTATGACATAAATTAAAAGCGTCGCAGATGCGAACCTTTCTTAAATCGATATTTATGGATTAATAATGGTAAAATTAAGGTCGTAGATAAAATATTATATGCAACGCGTGCTAAAAGTCGTTTATGCGCGAGACATGTTATGAAACTCAGCCTTCGGCTTCGTTTCATAATTTTCATGTCTCGCGCATAAACGTCGACTTTTAGCACTTGTTGCATAAATAGCTATTATCTACGACCACTACTAAAAGTAGGCCTTTTAGCGCTAGCTTGTTTCACTAAAAGTGACGTTTTATAGTTTACCGTGGTTAAAGAAATCAGCTGTTTACTTTTAGCTCTAGTGTTAAAAGTGAAGTGAGGTTATAAAACTATAATTTTGAACTGGGAGTGAAGTTGTAAAGTTATTCTAGTTGCTTCTTGCGTTACAGGTAAAGTGTTTTTGAAATAATTAAGCGTTATGTAACGAATACACTCAGATGTAGAGTATTAATAATTACATTTCGTAACTGACCTTGACAGCACTGGCTTCGCAAACATTCGCCCGCACGTGGCCTACTGTTTATTATGACATAAATTAAAGGGGTCGCAGATGCAAACCTTTGTTAAATCGATATTTATGGATTAATAACGGTAAAATTAAGGTCGTAGATAAAATATTGTATGCAACGCGTGCTAGAAGTCGTTTATGCACGAGACATGTTATGAAACTCAGCCTTCGGCTTCGTTTCATAATTTTCATGCCTCGTGCATAAACGTCGACTTTTAGCACTTGCATAAATAGCTATTATGTGACAGTTCGATCCATTTCATTTGTTTAATTTTAATTCTAAAGTAAGAAAATAAAATGAAGTTATATTTTATAACTATTTCGAGATTTATTTTAGCTTGAAGACATTTCTTATCTCATACATCAATGTGGTACGAAAAGTAATGACAAGCTGGAACTGTCAAACTGAACCTATATTAAGACCCTTGATTCATATATTTTTTAAAAATATTATTTAGTTGATTAGTATAATTGAATAATGGGTTGCATACGTTTGGAGGCGGCATTAAACAAGAATAAACATTTTATTTCGTGTTCCTCTGTTAAATATACTCTTATCGGTGGGCTTTTTAGGCCGTATTAAATAAAAACACTGAATATAAGTAACGACAGAGCCAACGCCCAAGTGATATAATTTCATTTATTATGTTTTATAGTTCAGTGTATAGAGTGTGTCCCCGGATAGGTGGAGCGACTCTTATAAAATGTAAAAAAATCTCGAATTAATTTTTCCTTTTTTGGGATTCAGCCCTGCTTGGTTAAAGCTTAATTTCTAACATAATTTCAGTTTTGAAAAATCAAGTATGCCTTGGAAATTTTCAAAGAACTTATTTTTCTGTAGAGTAACATGCCTGTTATGTGGTAAATAGGACAAAAAGTAAAAGTTGTTTAGAATCAACATCTAGTCCCCTACACTAAATTTCAAAATCCTCGGCCAACTTTTATCTCTCACATTTTCAAGAATTTTATTTTTAGCAGTTTCTTTTTTATAATGAATAAAAACTTTGTTAAAAATATTTCTTTTTCCATGGAAGTCTTTGTTAAAAGTAAAATTCTTTGATTTGGGACAACCATAAAAAAATGTGTTAGATCAAGGTTGGCCGAGAATTTTGAAATTTGATATAGGGGCCTAAATATTGATTCTAAGCAACTTTTTTTAATAACTTTTTGTAGTATTTGCCACATAAAAGTCACGTTACTCTACAGAAAAATAGGTTTTTTTGAAAATTTCCAAGGCATACTCGATTTTTCAAAAGTGAAATTATGTTTAAAATTCGCCTTTAACCAAGCTGGGCCGAACCCCAAAACATGAAAATTTAAATCGAGAATTTTTTACTTTTTACAAGAGTCGTTTCATCTGTCCGGCGACACACTGTATATAATTTTTTCGACGACTGACATCGAAAGTAGATTTTTCCCACTGTCATTTGACAACAGAAAGTTGACATTTGCCGCTGAGCGTGCGTTTTCATCTTTTTGCCGCTCGCCGAGCGTTTTGGGTTTCCGCGTGAACCAAATAGGTAGCCACGTCCGAATGTTTCCTTGACAACGCCCGTCATTTGTGGAAATAATCGCGTCACATATCATATAGACTGCGCGAGTTATGTTAACTTGATTGTCAATTAATTTTTGCGATAAAACGAAATTTGATATTTTCCTTTAATAATATGCTCAGTCGTCGAAAAAATAGTATGTATATTACGAGCTAAAAGTGCGCTTGCCGCTTTTGCATGATTGCTGGTTTCGACTTCGTCTCAACCAGCAATATTCATGCGCAAGCGGCAAGAATGCACTTTCAGCTCTTAACATACAATACACTATTTTGCCTAGCGATACCGTTTTCTCTAAAGATGAATACATTTATTGGAGTACTCGAAACATACTTAGGATTTGGTTTTCTGTAGTTTAATTTTTTTTGTAAACAATTTGGTCATACAAACTAGTATTAGTCCGGTCAAAATAGGCATTCAAGGTTACAATAATTCGCAAGAAGCTGAATATTGGTACAAATGTTGAGAACACCATCATAAACAAATTGTGAAAAATCCCCATCGATACCACGTGTGCAAGAAAATTTATTCAAGGTCAAAGTACACAAAAATAAGTTTTTTGCATTTTTCAGCCAAACGGTCGATTTTATCATAAAAATATGTCAGACAAAAATTGTAGATCATACAATTATCTATAAAAATTGTTCTTGCATTTTTTTTCCTAAGAATTGCCGTTTCTGAGATATAGTGATTCTAAAAGTTGAAAAAGTCGTGTTCTCCATAATATGCACACGTTTCTACGATACCTGTGAGGTAGTGTAATTGGCGCATTTTTTTTAACGTGGTTTCCCCGGTAGGCCTATTCTACGATCTAATTATCTAATGGAACTTCAAGTGTTGTCTTCTTTTTCTTCTCACTCTCCTTCTTCCTCTTCTTCTTCTCATTCTTCTTCTTCTCATTCTCCTTCTTCTTCTTTTTCTTCTGCTTTTGTTGGAGATTTAACATTAGAGCAGGACTGGCCTTGACAACTGGTGCATGCTGCTGATCAAAACAATCCGACTTTTTTGCAGCCGCATTTAGAAGTACACCTCTTTTTGCAGTTGCAAAAAATAGCATGGAGGAGCTTTTCTGGTGCAGGTGGAAGTAAAGTCCGGATTGGTTCCAACGTATCGTTAGTTAACTTCCAACCCCAGTCTTCTCGGTTCAGTTGATTACCAAGCCACACATGAACTTGATAATATACTCGATAAAGATGTTGATGAGCAGAAGCAGAGGTTGGGGAAGACAAGCTAATTGTACTCGTTTCTTGTTACGAGTCTGTTTTACAAAAGATTTATATCGAAACTTATCTAAGCAGGTTTTTTTTTTTTGGAGCTCCATATATGAAAAGAAGGAAGCGAATTCCGTTGGTGACGAAAGCTTCTGGAGTAGAGTTCATTTCTTCGAAAATTTTAGCACAATCAACTAAGTTTTGTTTATCAAATAATTTTAAAACTTTTGTTTTACCCTTCCTGAAAATTGCTGATGTATCGCAGCCAGTAATTGCATGCAAAAATAGGATGTGATTTTGACATTTTGGAGAGGCAGATAAACTTTTGGAGGAAAATATTTCTGATCGCTATTGAGCCTTCCCAGGTTTTAAAAAACAAATAATTTTCTCGGATGGAGTTCGAGCAGTGAGTAATACCAATAAATCAACATCTTCACTAACAACAATATTTACTATGAGGACATCAGCGTCATTATTAGCTTGTTTGACTAAAATATTTTCAGCGTTAAAATTTTCTTTCAACATTAAAATGAAACGAGACCTGTTGTTCCTCTTCATGTTGTCTTTTAACTGCAGCAATTGTACTCTTCCGAGTGTACTTTTTACTACACTGCATGTGAATTGTCACAGATTTTTGGTCTTTCAAGTATTCAGAAAATCCATCATCTCTTTCAACACTTGCATCAATCAACGTTTTCATGCCACGATCAACAGTAACAATTTAACTTTCAGTCGAATGTTTATTACAAATGAAGCAAAATTGCGACATTTTTTTGACAGATCAATATTTTAACTTATACTACGGGTCCCGTAATGTATATATAATCCGTTCACGATCTTTTTGGGTCAAGTGAGGCTATGACCATCTAGTAATTTTGTTGGCAGAACCTCTGTTGCAACTAAACTCCCTCATGAAAATTGACACCTTTTGTGTTAGGTTAGGTTGTTTTCAGTTTAAGGTTATATTTTCTGAATAGGTACATTGTTGCCGGATATTCTCTAGTCTCCACATCGACTCGCGTTCTTTTAAATTTGGTCTGTCCTTTTTAAATTGGATAGCATCGTTTATAGCTATTAAGGCAACTAGTGTTTTACAGAGGATTTAAAAATCGAGGTCGATCATGTTAAAATTCGAGCGAAGCGAGAATTTTATGATCGACCGAGATTTTTAAACTGTAAAACACGAGTTGGCTTCAATATTTTTTCTACAGCCGAGGAGTTTGTTAGCTTAAATGCCCTAGGGGCTTCGCCCCTCTACAAAGCAGCCCTCGGAGCTCCACCCTTCTCCAAGGCGGCCCTCGGGACTCCGCTCCTCTCCAAGGGGGCCCTTGGGGCTCGGCCCCTCTCCAAGGGGGCCCTCAGGTCTCGGCCCCCCTCCAAGGGGGCTTTTGCAGCTCCACCCCTCTCCAAGGGTGCCCTTAGGGCTCCGCCCCTCTCCAAGGGGGCCATCGGGCTCCGCCCCTCTCCAAGGGGGCCATCGGGGCTCGGCCCCTCTCCAAGGGGGCCCTCAGGGCTCGGCCCCTCTCCAAGGGGGCCCTCAGGGCTCCGCCCCTCTCCAAAGGGGCCATCGGGCTCCGCCCCTCTCCAATCGGGCACTCGGGGCTCCGCATACAAATCGGTCCGATATAATAACTGTACTTTTAATCTTCACAAATAAGGTTTTATAACCTCTTAAAGTACTCCGTGCTTTAAATGGAATGGCGTGTTTTATAGACAACATAAAGCACGCCGCATATGACCCTTGGAAACAGTTTAAAATCACGGCTGTAGAAAAATGGAATTTTTTTGTTGTAACAAAATTATTTTGGACATTTTGACTTTTCCTTTGACGAAAATCAAAATAATTTTTACACATTTGATAAATCATTTATTTTCTTACGAATATTAAAATAATAAATCTGGCAATGTGGTGGCAAGAAAATGTCGAACAGACACTGACAGAAAAAATATGTTGCATCCGCTATATCATCGAATCAGTTAGTCCAACATGAAAAGAAAAAATCATAGCCAACTCTGTCCTAAAAAGGTCGTGAACGGCTTATAGGCGGCGTACTCGTGCATATTATGGAGAACACGATTTTTCAACTTTTAGAATCGCTATATCTCAGAAATGGAAATTTTTAGGAAAAAACATGTAAGAACAATTTTTATAGATAATTGCATGATCTACAATTTTTGTCTGACATATTTTTATGATGAAACTGACCGTTTGGCTGAAAAATGCAAACAACCCATTTTTTCGAAATTTTACCTTGAATAATTTTTTATGCACACGTGGGATCGATGGGGACTTTTCACAATTTGTTTATGATGGTGTTCTCAACATTTGTACCAATATTCAGCTTCTTGCGAATTTTTGTAAGCCTACCACTAGTTTTCGAGCTAACTTGACCGGACTATATGTATACGTGATGCCCTCTAAATTTTCCAGATTATGTTAAATGCTGATCGTTACCTTGAGATATGCCTATTCAACAGACAATATTCAGCCACACAATTATTAGTGGTGCCATAGATTAGTTCCGCATCAATTGAACATAAACAGAGTTTCCGGAATTTAAAAGTGAGGTTTTATTTTGAAACTACCTACCAGTCAATAGTTTGGTGAAAATATTCGTAAATAGTGCAAATATTATCTTGGACATGGGCAGTTTTAAGATATTGGTGCTATGCTTTGTTGTTTGGCTGATGGTTCTGCAATCAATGTCTGAAAGACGAATCTTCAAAGTACGTACATCTCAATATCATATTCTTCGAAATTACAGGTTTTGCTTAGTTTCAGCAGAGCGATTACAAGGTTCAATTTGAACGCGTCGAAATGCATCACTATTCTGAAAAACACGTAAAATCCCTAAAAATTGTAACGTTTAAATACAATCGAACCTTTACAGCTCTGAACCTATCATGTACTTTCAACACCGCTGTTGGAAATGATCTGCAGGTATCGGAACCATCTATGTACCCGAATAATTGTTTTAAGCTGTTTACATTATTTCAGGTTATAGTGCAAGCTTATAAGTTTCTTAGCAATGAGTATCGAATCTTTCCGCTTCGTTTTGAAGTTAATCTTTGCGATAGCTTAAAGAACAATTTAATAGGTATTGCCGATTCCATTAAATGTGGGAATTTTAAAGGGTGTCCTCTAAGAAACGTATGTACTTAATGATTTGTTATTATTTGTCTTATTATGGTAATCAAGCAAAAATTATATGATTTAAAGTTGACTCAAGTAGTGAAAAACTCGGGTATTTGTATTTCGCGTTTAAATAAACAACTTTGAATGAAAGGTCCACTTCTTATAATATATGTTTAACCTTCTCATGTACATTGCAGGGTATCAGTTATCACGTCTGCAATTGGACAATCGACGAATCTCAATTTCCCCCGATGGTTCCTGATGGCAAATACATGGTAAATCTAAATGCACTCTACCATGAAGAGGATGTTGCAGTTCTATACCTTTATATAATTATATATCGTCCTGTTCGTATACCCTAATTGGATTTGGATTCAGGTTTTTGAAGAGGATTTTTTATTGTGCTAAAGGGTTCTTTGGATCTTCTTCTATCTATCACAGCATTTCTGTTAGTATTATGCGTGAGCACAGCGGTTTGTAATTAATTTTAGTATTCACGATGCACTTATTCTAAAGTTGTTGATTTTATGCATTAAACAATAAAGGATTACTAACATGGAATAGTTTTTTACGATACAAGTGCGTAAAGCTAGTCAAGTCACAAGCGGGGCAGAGTTAAAACGCGAGTGTAGAGAACGTTTCAAGAACCGCGAGTGACTAAAGATGCTTTACGCATGTGAATCGTACAATATTTTATCTACGATAGAATCTAGAAAACACGATAGATATAAAAATTAATTTAAATGTAAATTAGAATTACTGCATTAAATAACAGGTTTATCGCGATAAGAAAAACTTTACCCTAGTAACCGGTCGTAATCTTGCGTCGTTAAAATTTTGAACCACGTTGCTGCTGACGACGTGTCTAATGCAACCATGTTATTAAACAATCGTTTTGCAAACTTAAAACTGTTAACTAATAGTAATTTACGATACAAGTGCGCAAAGCTACTCTTGAGGCACGAGTGGGGTAGAGTTAAAACGCGAGTGAGCGAGCCTTTTAAGCTCCGTGAGTGACTAAAGATGCTTTACGCATGTGTATCGTACAATATTTTATTTATGATAGAATCTACAAAACATGGTAAATATAAAAATAAATAAATGTAAATTAGGATTACTAGCAACCGGTCGTAATTTTGCGTGCTTTAAAAATGTTTAAAACACGTTGCTACTGACAACGTGCCTAATGAAATCTTTTAAACGCGTTACTACTGACGACGTAAACTAATGAAAACATGTTATTAAACAGTCGTTTTACCAACTTAAAACTGCCAACTAAAAGGCAATGTTACACACTGTCGTAGAAAAATAGCTATTAAGGCAACTAGTGTTTTACAGAGGGTTTAAAAATCGAGGTCGATCATGTTAAAATTCGAACGAAGCGAAAATTTTATGATCGACAGAGATTTTTAAACTGTAAAACACGAGTTGGCTTTAATATTTTTTCTACAACCGTGATTTAAAACTGTTTCCAAGGGTTTTATACACTCTTAAAGTACTCCGTGTTTTAAATGAAATGGCGTGTTTTATAAACAACATAAAGCACGCTGCATATGACCCTTGGAAACAGTTTAAAATCACGGCTGTAGAAAAAGTAAATTTTACACACTGTCGTAGATAAATTGTATTTTTGTTACAAAACGTGAACATCAATGCCCATTTTGAAAATCAAATTTGATCGTTCTAATCATATATTGCCATGATGCTTTTAAGAAAAGTGAGGATTAAAAAAACTATATATTCGAAAAATTTAGACTGTAATATTTTTTTTAATGCGCTTTGTTAATTGCCGTACAAAACTCGAATAAAATGATCTTTAAATACATTCTGCATCTAGAAGGACATAAGTAAAATAACCTAAATCAAGAAGTAGTTTCCCCATTGTAGTTTTTACAGTTTTCTTAATGTGTAATTAAAATGGCAATGATATTAAAGATAACTTCAAAGACTATTCAATTCACCTGTCATCTGTCAAAACGTGACCAATGAAAATCCAGAATTCTGACGTTTCTTGACCAATCAAAAAAATTTCAGTGGATATATCTTCCTAGAAGGTATTCAAGTGACTATTTTAAACAAATGTGATTTTTATTAGAAAAAGTCAATGTTAGTGTTCTGTTACTATAGAAATTGCGTAGTTTGTTGCTAGATTTACTGAAAACTAATTTGAAAAAGTAGTTTGGTTTATTAAATAGTCCCTCGAATACCATTCTTAGTCAAAGTTAAGTAGATTATTTTTGCGGTGGTATCACTATTCATGTCCATTGCGCTTGGGATTAGGACTCGTGCTATCGCACTCGTCCTAATCATACCAAAACGCAATAGACATTCGTGACACTACCACAAAAATAGTCGACATAACTTTGACTACTCATGGTATTATAAGTGAAAATATTTTTTAACGTAAACTAAGAATAGTCGAAATAGCTGTGAAAAAGGGAAAACTACCAAATTATTGTAACGAGCTACAATACAACACTAAGAAGGGTAAAAATGAATTTAAGAGATTCGTAAGCAGTGCAAATATATGCATTACAGTATTTCTTAAAAATTTCTTTAATATCTGCAACTGGTGTTGCACTAAATTGTACAAATTGTCAAAAATGGCGTTTAAAAAAAGGATGGCAATATGAAGTAATATGATCGAAGATGTAATATACAGTGTGTCCGCGGTGTGTACACGAATAAGGTGTAAATGAGAAAACATTTTCGAGTTAGATGTTAATATTCTAAGAATCGCTCCTGCTTGTTTTCAAACCAAGATTTTGAGAAAATCAATCAAATTAATTGATATACAGGGTGTTTTTAAAATCGATTTTTAAAAAATAGCTAAGAGTAAACTACCTTTATTAGAAGAGATAACAAAAAAATATTAAGAAAAGTTGTTTAGAATTAAGAGTAATGGCAGACTTTAAATGTTCAGACAAATCGGTCTATTTTGATTTTTTAAAATGGTTTTCGATTTTTTATACCAACATACTTTTTATCGTGGCTGTAGGAGGCACTCTAACTGGTTCATGAATTAAGATGTTAAAAAAATAATATAGCGCCTCTTACAGCTACGATAAAAGGTATGTTGGTATGCAAAATAAAAAAAAAAATTAAAAATTAAAGTAGGCCGATTTGTCTGAAAATTGAGAGTCTACCATCACTCTTAATTTTAAAGAACTTTTCTTAATATTTTTTTTGTTATCTCTTCTAATAAAGGTAGATTACTCTTAGCCATTTTTAAAAAATCGATTCGTAAAACACCCTATATCTTAATTAATTTGATTGATTTTTTAAAAATCCTGGTTTAAGAACAAGCAGGGTGATTACTAGAATATTAACATCTATCTAAATGTTTTTTGTCATTTACACCTTATGTGAACTTAATCCGCGGACACACTGTATATTTCTATGATACGATTTCGTATAAATAATAATTAAAGGTTTAAAGCTAAGAGCTTATGCAATATCTTGATTACAAATAAGCTAATTAAAGCAAAAAACTTAATCCCAAATGATTTTGCAATGATCTCTTATTAGAAACGAAAATCTGAAACAGATTTGTATAAATTATGCATTAAGAAGTTCGATTTAAAAAAATTTACCTGCGCAAAAGTTGAACTGACGTTTTTGAAATTAACAAAAAGTTAAACGATTAAGCTTTATTGAGCTATTGAAGTTAATAAAGTTGTTTATTAAGATGTGTTATTACCAAAATTAATTGATAGATAATATCTAAGGTGGTTATTTGGGTCCGGGTTTTGCGACTTTTGTAATAAGTGTGCCAAACTAGCTCTCGCGTGGTTGTGGGTCAAAATACCGCCAGATCCAATAGTCCCGAATAAACTCCTCTTGTCGGATCCCCAAAAGCTGAAAGTGCTGCAAATCAAACCCAAATCATATGCGAGTAGAACCTATT
Source organism: Agriotes lineatus (assembly GCA_940337035.1). NCBI lineage: Eukaryota > Metazoa > Arthropoda > Insecta > Coleoptera > Elateridae > Agriotes > Agriotes lineatus. The sequence goes on along the minus strand of CALNHX010005979.1, from coordinate 42,627 downwards.
TTATTCACTACTTTCTCCAAATCGATACTAAGGCAGAATATTACATCAAATTAAACTCAAATATCTATAAACACCACAGTATTCTAAAGAAAACCGCAACAGAAAACTACTCGGTTAATACAAGGCACAAATGTAATGTACCGCCCATAAAATAATGAAATATTCCGATCAAGCAAAATAAACAATAAAGTTAAATCTGAATTTGAACGAGTTGCTCACTCGTTACACACTAAAAGAGAACATAAACATAAAACGAAATTTATACTTGTCAGGTAATAATAAATTAATTTACCCTTCAAAATTTGGGGTTTGCTAATGCCTAACGGTCAATCAAAGGTCTTCAACTACAAGAGCGCGAAATCAAGAAATCACATAATTTTTTTTTGGCTTTTCGGGATCAATGCCCATCGGCCACATTAATAACCGTTGTGGTCTTAACGAGTTAACATTGGAAATAACTATCACAGATTTCAGGTTCACAGGTTAGCTCACGAAAACTTAAAGAAGAAGGACTCTGCTCGTTTAGACAACGATGCTACTTCTAATCATATATTTAATTATAGCCCCGAATATATCTACATTATTGGTGCATAGTATCGTCGTTATATTATATATTATATATGAGGTCGTTAAAAATTCGACTTAATTCAAATTGGACGCATGAAAAGTCGCCCGAAATATGGCAATTAGAACTAAAAAAACTTGTTTACGTTTCTAAAAGTTAATTTGTATTTCAAAAGCGGTAAATACGTTATGAATTCGCAATGCAACAAACTAAAATTAGGTGGGTACACCAATTATGCTAATCTGTGGTATGATTCCAGGCTAGAGAAAAACTTGTTAGCAAAACTCGTTTAATAACGTCAATAACATTGAAAATATTCAATCGCTCAATTAGCGAGTCAGGTAAGCACACACAATTAAATAAAACAGAGCAGTCAATGACGACGCACCTGCGGCAGATCGCGGCAGAATAAAAATAGATCTGAATTGATACGTTTCCACACGATAGCTGGTCCCAGCAGGTATAGTCTGTTCAGTAAACATAAAAACACAAAGTGGCCTTTGATTTCCAAAATTTCAAAAGTGTACTTCCAAAAATTATCTTTGTCTAGGAATGTACAGTCGTGTTCAAATAAATCTGGGACAATGTTTTTTTCATATGTAGGTTCAGTTAAGAATTGAAGAATATCTCCATGGATTTCCTGCTATCAGAAAGAGTTACATTAAACTTTAACAGGTAATAAAATCTGTAACTCTTTCTGATAAGAGGAAATCCATGGAGATATTCTTCAATTCTTAACTCAACCTGCATGTGAAAAAACACTGTCCCAGATTTATTTGAACACGGCTGTACTTCCAAAAAGTTTCTGAAATAAATAGGTTAAGGCTGTGACATTTACTTACCATCTGTCATAAATGCTGTAAATAACTACTTTTGAGGATATTATACAAATACTGTATTATATACTAGTGACGTAGCGTTTATTCATATGTATTTTTTATTAAATTTTATAAGAGTTCAGGTGAAATTTTCTAGAAAAAATATCTACTTGGACACTGACAATGGGAGATAATCATTGTCATTTTTAAATTCAAATTTGCCTTTATACAGGTGTGAAAACCTTTGCATTACAAACTACAGAATCCCTAGTACAAAAGTTATATGCACATTACAATTTCGAAAAAATTAAAATGTTTTTATGTTTACTGAATGCCCTATAGAGACGAGCGTTGAGAATCGGTGACCAAATCACAGACAGCATATGGAAGCAACGGCGGTTCCAGAGGATGGCCCCAGCTTTGCTTACAAGCTTCCGAAGAGGGCAGAAGCAACCAAAGGCACAACGACAGCTAGGGGTGTCTGTTCACGATGCAGGAGAGCTCCAGACGATTGAACGCAGCCCTGCTGCTGCGGCCGGTAATCATAGGGTAACCGTTACTTCCCCAAATAATTCGCCTAGGAACCAGGTTCATCCGAACGTGGTAGTTGGTGGTTTCGCAATTCACGTTAGTATGCAGATCTGGTATCTTTTCCCCTATGTAACCAAAATCTTCATTACAGTGAATATTTGGCAACCATGAGGCTCCAGAAGGGCTTTTACTTTACCCCAGGTTTCTCGTTAGAAGGATTCTTTTTGTGTGGCTGAATGTGCTCCGGAATAACACTTGGGATAATTTCAAAATAGCAAACCCATAAGGCTCCCCAAGTAAGGCATGACATCAAAAACACTTCAAAGGGAAGGATTACTCCATATTCCATATTTGATGTCCAAAGCCCAAAACTCAGGACATTCTTTTCCCTAAGATGCAGTCAGAAGAACCACCCACAACCGGAAATAGAAAACAGACTCTTGTTTTACAAAAATCTGCCTTTTATCAATCATAGCCAACTTCAAAATTCTGAACATCTCAAAAAGAGAATATGCAACCTTCCATACACCACCGCAAACAAAGTAAACTATAAGGTTAGGCAAAAATTCTCACAATATGCCTTGCTGAAAATTATAAATGTAACAGTGTTGTATTAAATTAATGGAATGCCATGTATAAAATTACACTTACAATTGGAATCCATTGAAAACACACTGCCGAAATTCCAAGTCGTGTCCAAGCGGTGACATTTGCAATCTTAAAATGCACCATATTAAGAAATTATAGCAAACAATGTATTGAAAGAGTTTCACTTACCTGAGTTAGGATGGCTAATAGCAATCTGAACTAAGATGGAGTTCCAAAAGATGTGTTTTATTAGAGAAGTCAGTCATAACCTAAAATAGCAGCTGTTATATGCAGTTGGTCAATATTGGTATATCAGGACCGGAATCAGCCCATTTAGCTAGCTGCAAGCTGCTAGGAATCGTAATTGTTCGCTGAGAGGATCAGCGACACAGACAGCACCGTAGCATCAAATCGTGAGTGTGTTAAAGTTGTTTTATTTACTTACTTACTAAACTTATTTAATTAAGGAAAAAATTATTTTTAGTCATAAAAAAGTATAATTATAGTAAATTGTTTTTAGATGTAACAGTGGTTTTTGATGTTTTGTAAGCGTCAGTGACTAAGGGTAGCAGCTATTTTCTAAGGATTTGTTGACAATACTTTGTCTACTAAAAGTTAAAACCAAGATAAATTAAAAAGCAATATATCGACCAGAATATCAATCAATTTAAATTATGTCCATGCGACTACTGATTTTTTTATATACCTGACAAAGAAATTAATATTTTTGCCCCTACTTGTGATTGATTTATTTGAGTGTATTCAGATAACCTGTGTTGTATTAACTTAATTGACAGTAACCTTGAAATAAGAGTTTCATTAACACAGTTAATTCTAATACATGCTCAAAAGGAATGCTAACGTATGTTACAGGTTCACTGATAAAGTGCAAAATAACCCTGAGATTAAGTATTTTAATAATTATCAAGCTATTATGTTAAGCGAGACCATTGCAAGTATTAGTGACCTACGGCTTAAGCGTAGTTGATATTAAAAGTAAAACCTTATCACAGCAATATTTTTATGAAATGAATTAAACTAAACTAAAACAGTTCTAATTAAGTTTTCCAGCTGGTTAATACAGCCAAAAATATATCAATAGGAAAATCCGAGGAGAAACAATTTCAGTGCATCTATTTCATTTTTTGAATGAATATTTGGATGTTTTGAATCTGTCAAAGCTCCGGTGACTTGATTTCTTTTTTTCAATATTTTCTTTAATGACTTTCTACGATCGTGTCAAAATGACAACTTTTTGCACAGTTTCTAGTGTCAAAAGTGACTTTTGTAGCACTATTAATATTAACGCCCGATTTATTTCTATTTTGCACGTTGCCATTGGTGGCGTGTTTTAACACTGTATTAAAACACGCTCTGTCGTAAATTTCAATGTCAACATAACCTAAAATGTCTAACACAATGTGACGTAAAAAGTGTCACCGAACTAAGTTTTTATATTTCTGTTACGATCATAGAAAAAATAGCGTATGGTACACGTATATCGTGTATAGGTGCCATTAAAGCACTAGCGACGTTAAAAGCACTTCGCTTTAAAGGCGTACTTATACACTAGTGTCATAATATACTATTATTTACTATTGATGAGAACAGCTTTAAGTTATTGATTATTTTCATATCAGCAGGAAGCATATTACATATTTTAGAACCAACGTACGTTACAAACTTTTTATCAAATGTACGTGTAATTTGTGCAGGCTGAATATGCTAACGGACAGCAGATCTGGTATCATAACTATGTTCTACAAATTGCTGAAGGTTTTTATTTTTGTGTATATAATACAAACATTTTTTAAATATAATCTTGTGAAATCCAATACATTTAATTCGTTATATAACAAGTTGGTAGAGTCGCATCTCTTTTTCCCAAAATGATTTTCATTATAAATTTATGTAAATTTTCCAAGGATTAATGCTTATATTGTAAGCATCACCCCAAAATAATATTCCATATTGTAAAATTGATTCTGTAAGGGAGTGATATATTGTTTTAAGAATGTTTTTTATTAAAAAGGCGTGTTAAACTTAGTAAAAGAGCACCAGAAGCAATATAGGTTCTCAAAAAATTATTGTTGTCATTCAGCATTATTAAATACGGTTTTAAAAAAAGACAATCGAAAACACAAAATAATTAATGATCGCTAAAAATTATCAAAATTGTTAGTTAATGAAAATTGTGTTGTAACTGCTTCAGCAATACTACTAGTCGTAAAGCTATACGAGTTGTGTGCATTAACTTTGGAAAGTACCATAATATGCATAATTAGCTACGTATAAAATTATGGTTACTGCCTCTACCAGTATTTGCTTTTGCAAGGCAAGTAGTCAAAGCGTTTTCTTTGACCACCTGTTAAATTGTGAAATAATTTGTTTTATCTGTGTCCAATAGAACTTCAATATTTGCACTTTAAGGTTTATAAACCGTCATATACATGCGCTGATATATGCCGCAGGCAATTATCTTTTAAGATATATCAAATATGCAGACGCAGAAACTGTAAATATCTTTTGTCGATAGTAATAAATATGACAAAAATGCAAGTAGGGAGAATTTTAGCATAAAAATAAATTTAAAATAATCAATGCTTTTACACTTTTGCAATCACTTTAAAAAAATGGGAAAATATCTAAAAATAGTATGTGGGTTACTCATGGCATAGAAATCCAAATATTTAATTAAGAAATTGTCACTATAAGAATTTTTGGCGTAAATATTTTCGAAGTGGACAGCGCAGTTGGAAAAGCGCTACGCTTGTAGTAAGCAGCGTTGGTGATTGGAATCGAGCTCGGTGAGACCATTCACAGTTGGGCACCAAATTAACTCTGCTCTACTCAGAACCGCAAATGTAAGAAATAGAGTAATAAGGTCAACACACACCAATGGTTGCTACTCAAGCAGAAAAGACGCGCTCCAACTTTGTAACCTGAATCAGGGGCAAGTTGAGCATTGTAGCACCAGAAGCAAGGGTATAATAGAGCACCAGTCTCTATACCGCAAGGTAAAATGAAGTAACCGACAATGCATACATACAATTCAAGAAAAATCTGTAAAAGGGGTTTACATGAAACTTCCTTCGCTCGAATTTGATCAATTTGCAAATAACTGAGCCACGTGCGTGTTCAAATAGATCGACCTTCTGCTGCGTTATAAAGAACCATACTATTCTGCCCCATGTGTAATGTTTACCCTGTATCTGTTAAATCCCAATTTTGCCAATGAAAAAAACCCGAGCTGTATGCAAATTATTACCTGTATCTATTTCTCAGGTAAAGCAAAAATAAACAAAATTTTATTTTTAACGTGCTCACCCTGTATATATTTTTCCGAAATTTTCTCGGTTTCATGCCAGGTATACATATAATATTCATACAAAATATCGGTTTCTTCCAACAAATAGTTTTTGAGTTATACCGCCAACAGACAGACAGAATTGAGAAAACCTGTTTTTCGTTCTAGGAATCTTGAAACGTAAAGATGTTAAAAAATCTCGGACGATGATTATTTCGTGATTACAATACTTCATTCGTCTTTTAGACGAGGAAAGCAAAAAATGAAAGGCGGTTAATGTTTGACTGCTCAAAAATTCGAGGATTCGATTGGACACTTTCCTATGAGTTGTATTGTCTAAATATAATTTCTATAGAGAATTATTTGTCCGTTTGTTTGTTTGTTATGGTCAAGGTCGAACATTTTGTAGCTCGTATTATGTCAGAACTCTCCCAAACAGAAAAAAATCAATGGAAATTGTTTGATTACCTCGATAACACAAAATTCGGGTTTTTGTTATTATTGTAGGGTACCTATTTGATCATGTATAAAAACTTTGTAATTAATGAATCTTGCTGAAGCGATTGACAACATTTATCACATATACATATAGCTCGTTCATTCCATTCGTGAATCTGAGCAGGCCTTGAATGTGAATATTTTTACCAGTGTATCAAATATCGAGAGATCCAAAAAAAAACTGTTCCTAAGCGGGCTGTGGAAATTCAACGTATGAATAATATGTTGGTGACGTTGTACGTCAATGTCAAATTCGAGGTTATCAGGTTAGGTTTTCCGTCAGTTATGACACAAAATGACGCAAATATTAACCTGCTAACCTCGAATTTGACATTGATGTATAGTGTCACCAACATATTATTCATACGTTGAATTTCCACAGCCCGCTGAGGAACAGTTTTTTTTTCTCTCGATATTTAGCTACAAAAGTTACTAATGTCAAAATGACATTCACTGTAACTTCTGGAAAGTACTTCAATTACAGTAAACTCATTCGTGGTAGCTTGTTGAACTAGAGCAGAGTTTCTCACACTAGAAGTCATGATCTCCAGGAAGGTCGCGAAAGATGTGCAAGGGATCGCGAAAAGTGTTGCGAATGCTCTAATATTTTTACTGGGTCAGAGAAAAACTAAATAACACAACTAACACCATCAAGTGTGAAAATAAAAGTGCTAAACTTGAGAATGCAAAGAAATTCCAAAGTTTTAATCCGAAAATTTACATTTTTAAACTTTGCTTAGTCACAGGTATTATTGTTTATAAAAAACCTTGTTCTTTTATTTCAAACAAAACTTTGATTAGAAAAAACAGAGCTGCTGGTTTTTTCACTTTTCGTTTTTTTCCAGTTCAGATCGACCTTCTTTAAATAACAGTAAAACTGCAGATAAATATACTAGTGAACAATGACGTTGACGTTTACTCAAAGATAAAAGACCTCAACTAAAACGAAAATAGTGTTGTCATTTAACTTTAGTAGTTACTTGTTTTGCAATGGTTAAAAACACAATTATTTGTTTTTCATCAAAAAACTGTTTTTTATAAAAAAGACTTTTCTGAAAAAAAACATTTTTTAGAACTCTAGTCATAGGGGGTTGCCAAACTGCAGCTAATGAAATGGGGGTCACCCATACAAAAAGGTTGAGAACCACTGAACTACAGGCATCAGTTATGTTATTTTCAACAACTTTAATTCACTTGATGAGTGAAGAATGATGAACTGTAACATTTTGCTTTGACTTCGGATTTTTTGTTGTTGCTAACTGTGCCTTACACTGTTAAAATAATGCACATGCAAAACCTGCTCAGAATCATAAATAAAGTGACCGGGGTATAAACACGAAACAATTACCATATATGTTAAAAAATACAGCTAACGTTTAGCAGTTACTGACGCGACAAAAATATATTATGAAACAGTTGCTTTTGTTTGAATTGTCGAAAAAGTATGCAATTATTTTTTCTCTGCTAAGCGATGGGTTATATTCTCACATTGACAACTTATCTTGAAAATCAAAGCGTGTAACGAGCTAGTTCGTGTCACCTTGGTATTTAATAATCACGTTGCCATATTTAAGCCAAACTGTGTTCCTTACAGTGTAATAATTAGGTTAAAACGTATTATGCATTTAAAACACGCAACAAGTGTTTTGCGCAGTCGTTACGACTATTAATAGAATCGCAGCAATTGGTGCGCAAATGGAAGCGCGAGTAGCAGTCGCTTGCTAATAGGTGTCCGGTGTGTTTATCCAAACAAACGGGACGCTACACGAAGTATTATAAAGTGCGATTGAAAATGTCTGTGAGGACCTGAGTTAAAAGCAGTTGACGCCTCGTTAATCTTGTGCCGAGATACATCAGTTCATAACAAGTTGTCATTCGAGCTTTGAGAAAGCCAGTCGACTTTTCCAACGCACAAGCTCTTTGTGAGTAGCTACCGAAGCCACGGAGCTGACTTCTTTGCTATATTGCAACAAGATAAAGACAAGTTTAGTTATTATAGATAAAACCCACGCTTGAATGCCTGATCCAGGAAATTGGAAAAACTAGAAACGTAATTAGAAAAATTACGCGACATTACATCATCCTTGGTACGCGCCAGTACAAAGCGCTTGCATGATCGTGTTGACACATAGCGTCAGCTGATGTCAAGCGGTCGAAGGCAGAGCCGCACTAAGCGAATTTGTGCGCGAGAATACGCCTTGTTGGCACGATTTGTTTTTTACTTATCGTTGTGCATTGACTATCACACTTCCACTTAAGGAGTGTATTCAAGCATGTAGATTCAGCATTAAGCTCATGGACATTTCTTAGCAAATGCGTGGGCAAATTTTAGTAGCGCTTATATGATTATGGTCAAGTTTTCAATACTTTTAACCGAAAGCGTTTGCACATTTTTAGTATATGCATATGGATCATTAAAATAAGTTGCAAATAAAAAAAATAATTTAAAAATGTTATAGTCACGGAAATCTAAAGTGTTTTGCTATTTTTATAGACAATTCGGTCGTAAAAGCAAATGTACTTGGCGTTTTGTACTCTTTCCACACGTGGTACGGATTATTGGACAGAAAATATTTAGACACAACTGCTTAACCAATTTTCAGTTCCTACAAAACTTTCAAGAAACTTATAACAACATTTGCTATTAATTCTCAATGTATTTGCAATTAATTGACAAATCTTAAATGCCATAAAATGCAACTAGTATAGAAGAACCAAAAAATTCGATAGTCGAAAAACAAAGTGATTTTGGAGTAGTATAAGGTCATCGAATAAACATGGCGTTTTTATTAACACCATTAAAGAAATTCAGTTTGGCGAAATTTGAGGAATCAGCAAATCAAATGCAAGTTTTAAACATGATTTACTGCAAACATATAACTTTTGCATGAGGTAAAAAATTGTGTGAAACTTAAAAAAACTTTGTTGTTTAAAATATCGTAAATGTCTAGTTATACTGTCGTAAAGTGCACAATAAATTATGTTTGGGAAAAAAATATTGTCTCTTTAATGTTAATTATAAACTTTTAATAGAAATAACTCCATTTAAGTTAGTTACAGTTCCAAATAGTGCTCCTTTGTGTAGACAATTCGGTCGTAATAATTTGTAAACGTATTTGATGTCCTCTATTTTTTCCAGTTTATGCTAAATGCTGATTTTTACCTTGAGATATGGAAGCGGTACTATTCAACAGACAATATTTAGCCACAAAATTTGCTGATGATGCCGTAGATTAGGTTCACATAAATTGTTAACAAAAAAGTGTAGGTCATTTAAAAGTCTGGCTTTGTTTTGCCTACCAGTTAGGAATTACCTTATATCAAAATTAGCATTAACAAAAACTGTGGTTTGCCACACTTATTTACAAACAACTTTTATGTAACTCATACTTTTATAAAGTGTCTTTTAAGTTTAAATAAGTTATTGATCTTGTGATTCTAACAATTTCAAAAATTTACCGTTGACTAACTTTTAGAAAGTACATAAACATTTTATTGAAATTTATTAAACAAGGCGGGTTAAAGTTAATCTAAAATATTATATTGCTAAATCCAATACAACTTTAAATAACCATACATTCTTTGTCTTCGTTACTAATAGTGAATAATATTTACTCGTAAGAGACTTGTAAATTTTGAATCACATTGAGGGATATATTCCTGTCAATTGTGAATAAATAATAATTCTAATGTTATACACAGTGGAAAAATGGCTTTCCCTATGATATAATTTGATATAATATCGCATTATTATAATTTGAAATAAAAGTCAATTTTAAAAGTAATCTGAGTTATATTATTCTACTGTGTATAGAAACGAGTGCTTCATTCATTTAACATAGAATCAGTGCGTGAGTGATTGTTGTTGTTGCAAAGAAAGTCGTTTCTATTGTCAAGAACAGAAATATGTTGGGGAAGTTCGACGACGAGTTTCTGTAGAAAATCCAACCTGTAAGATAATAAGTAGAGAGCTTCAAAATGGAGCAGTCCAAAGTTCAGGTACCTCTGAAAAGTCAGCAAAGTCCTGTGAACATTTTATTGAGATTTAAATGTGTGATTTGAAGTGAAAAAGTTTGATATGATATAAAATTAGGAAGAACTGCATTTATATTTAAAATAGCTGTATTTAGAAATTAAATATAAAATTTATTTTTCTTCAAACGGCAGTAAAATGTGGCATTATACTCCTGGATTGATGATGCTAAACTGTCACTTTATTGTCATGCGGCAGTTATAGTATATTATATCATGAGGAACTAAAGTGCACCATTTAATCCCGCGAGTGGAGTTTGTTGCCTCGAGGGCGAAGCCCGAGGGCAACAACCACTCAAGGGATTTAGGCACTTTAGTCCCGAGGTATATACGCTATTTTTTGCACTTTTGGGAACATTATCATCAAACATTTCCAAAATTTGGAATCTGTCAATTTGGAAACTGACAATTACAATTTATTAAAAACTGAATTGCAGCAGGTCCTAGATAGCCGAAATCAGTTGGCAGTACTGAAGTGTATTGTCATATGTCAAATTCGAGATTTGCAGGTTAAGTTTTGCGTCAGTGTGTCAAATGACAAACAAAACCTAACGTACTAACCTCGTGTGTACATAAATTTACCATAGTTACGGTATCATTTTTACTTTAGTCCCTAGGATTAAATGAGCTACTTTAGTCCCTGTTTACGGGGACTAAAGTATCAACTTTAGTCTCGGAAGTGCAAAATAGTATATTATGTTATTAGGAGCAAAAGTTATATTTTATGTGGCGAGACTGGATGGGTTATCTGCCGAGCTTGCGAGGCAGATAAGTACAGCCGACCCACATAAAGATACTTTTGCTTTCAATAACATATAGTATTTTTTCTTCAAACGTTTTTATAACAAATTATTTACAACTTTGTGAACAAAATTCGAAGAAAATTACTTACAGATAAAGTTGTCAGCGGCAGATAATAACTTCATCTGCCGCTGACGAGCGGCAGATAAAGTCGTCAGCGGCAGATAATAACTTTATCTGCCGCTCGTCAGCGGCAGATAATATTATCTGCCGCTTGGCAATAAAGTGACAGTTTAGCATCATCAATCCAGCAGTATAATGCCATATTTTACTGCCGTTTGAAGAAAAAAGTTATTATCTGCCGATGACGACTTTATCTGCCGCTGACTAGACGAGAGTAATTTTCTTCAGATTTTCTTATATACGTTTGAAGAAAAAATGCTATATGTTATTTGGAGCAAAAATATCCTTATGTGGCTGGGCTGTACATAAGTACAGGCTGGCTCTCCGTTTACAAAGACGGAGAGCCAGCGATAAAAATAGTTATGCCACTTTATTAAGAAAATATCCCATGTTACTATACTCGCTTAACATAGCTGATAATTGATTTGGATGGTTTCCGGTGGGGGAGAAAGCTGCAGCAGGGGCGCGAAGTGCTAGAGATGACAGATAAAATAAACGTATCTGGCAGAACTGAAGTGTACTGTTGGTGATACTGTCGGTGTATGTCCAATTCGAGGTTAGCAGGTTAGGTTTTGTATGTTATTTAACACAAACTGACACAAAACCTAACGTGACAACCTAGAATTTGAAGTAGACTGACAGTGCTACCAACAATAAACTTTAGAACTGTCAAACATATAACAAGTATCACAGGCGACTTTTATTACAAATTTATTCAATCTGTCGGTATTTCATTTTGTTATGGTCCTTGGGAAAAATATCCCTAGTAGGGAGAAGAGCAATCTTGAGATTTTAGTCGAATACTGTATGTGCTTATCTGGGACAAATAGTCCTGTAGAGAGTTTTTAGCAAAATGAAGGACAACTCACGATTACATATTGAAACACTAAAATCATTATTGTCAAAACTAATTTGGATCATACGTGCATTGACTTTCACAACATGCTTATAAAGTGAAGAACTAATAAAAACAATTCACTCACAAGAAAAATATAGTTTTAAAAAATCTTAAATTGTAATATGTATTATTAATAAACGTAAACATTATATAAACAATTGTTGATTTGTTTTTGGCGTTCTGGTTTTTATTTCAGAAGAATTGGTCACCTTAATATTGACATAAAGCAAATGTCAAAGTCACGGCCTTCTGGATTAGCGTGCCTGCTGGCTCTTAGCGGCCTGTTCATTTGCAAGCTTTTCGAGTGATCCGCGTGGCGCTAGTTACCCGGGGATTTGAAAGCGTTGGCTCGGCGTTTAAACTGCAGAAGGCTGAGCTGGCGCGGAGCATTCAACAAAATACTTTCGATTTTATCTTTTCGCAAGCACAGAATGCTTGATTTTTGCGCGCAAGCAATATTTTCAAATTTTGACGTTTCTACGTACGCATTTTCTTTCATTGCAAATGTAGTTTGTTGCTTCTGTGAAAATACATTTTGTATTTTTTTCGTATGTACAGCTGATTGCAAATAAAAGTGGGACAAGTCTTGAGACTACTTTTTGCGTTTTTAATGACGTGTGAAAGTTTCTCTAACTTATATTTCCGTAGGTGAATACATAAAATACTATTAAAGATAGAAGCATAAGAAAAGGAACATAATTACGAGTATTTAATATGTTATTGTATTACAATCAGTGATTTTGAATGACATAGATACAAGTACAGCATTAAAAATTACATACGTTTATGTGCCAAGATGTGTAACATCCCTTTTTCGTGCTATCTTCTTCTGTAGTACAGAATATGAATATACTCTATCTTTCTTGCAGTTACTAGCACAGCACCCTAGATATAGAACACAGCATGCTTATTTTTGTTTTTCAAAAACGTATGTTGGTTATTACACCTTGTTATGAACAAGAAATGTCAAACTCACATTTTAGGTGTAAACACATAACCTTAAAGTCGGCTGTTTACTAATTTCAGTATGACTAAATTATGCTTTAAATGCGATAAAGAAGATGATCAACTATTTCCATGTGATGGCTGTAAAAGAGAGCTGTGCAAAAAGTGTGGAGAAATATCCGAAACCGAAATAAGATGCTTAAAGTTACGTAAGAGAAAACTGCTAATCTTTTGTGAACTATATAAGGTTGGTGTTTTTCGTGTACCAGAGTTAATTAAGGAAGTGCAGCAGCTACTTGAGAGTAAATTTGATCAATGGTGACAATATGTCATGAATGTGCAAATAAGCTGGATATGGGTCACAACGAGGCTTTGATCTCAGAAATGTTTTAACGTCAACAGCGAGCTAAAAATGTTATACTTTTCAACGTTCATGAACCTCATGGTAACTCCTATTCAGAAAAAGCCCACGTAGACAAAACTTAGTCAAAGAACTGTTGCGATATCGAAGTGGATACTTAATAACTTGAAACTTTTTAGGTTAGAAAAATTTGATATAGTATAATACCTACATCGTTTAGAAGTTATTCTGAATTCTTGTGAAGAAGCAAAAAATATTTTAAGAAACAAGGATAAAATTGCAGTGCCTAATGTGCAAATTAAATCTGATCAGACTCTAGCGCAAACAGATTACTTTAAAAAAAAAAGGCTAAAATTGAGCGGTTTAATAAGGAAGGGGTTACTAATAAAACAATCAAATACCTAAATGGTGCTCCTACAATTGTGGATGCCACTTCCCGTAGTAACTCAAAAAACTACTAACTGTGTACTATCAAAATACTCGTGGCCTTCGGACCAAATTACAGTTACAAATTGCAGTAACTACCAATAGTGATTATGATTTAATAATTTTTACTGAGGCATGGTTTCAGAGTGACATTTCTGATAATGAAATGGGACTCGCGAACTACACTGTGTTCAGGAAGGATCGGAATAGTGAAACTAGTGTTTTTAGTAGAGGTAGTGGTGTTTTGATAGCTGTTCGGAACCATCTCTGCAGTAGCCGTATTTATGTTACTAACACTAATGTTAAACACTTGTTTGTAAAAATTTCCTGTCAGTCAACTTATCTTATAGTGGGTGCAGTTTATATTCCACCGAGGTCTGCGGGGGATATACGTGTTGTCCCCAGAAATTTTGAATACGAGCATTTCAATGCATTACTTGGCGCTTAGTTACTACTCTCATTTTTGCTTAGCCGAACCAAATATTTTAATTCACTAAGCAACGGAAAACAATTAGTAATTTCTAGTTTTTACTGATTTTGTAATAAAATACGGAATCAAAGTCAAAAATAGTTACACGATACAAATTATACTTAAATTCTAACAAACACAATATTAACCTAATGAATAACAAATAGCTAAGTTCATTTTATTAAATGTTCAAAAACATCTTGTTGAGCCAGACAATATCCCAGGCGATCATAAAATTCTGGTCTAATTTCTCTTAACATCGCAAGAGTGATATTTTGAGAGGCTTCAAGAAGTGTTATTCAGAGCTCATCCACGTTGTTATCTCTTTGATGCTGATGGGTATAAATTGTTTGTGGCCCAAAAAATATATATATAATTATATTTGGGGACAAATCAGGAGATCTTGGTGGCCATTTTATGTCTCATGTGGTGCTAATAATACGATAAGGAAATATTGATTTAAATATTCCTTAGCCGCATTGTGAGCAGGACATCGGTCGTGCTGATACCAGATGTGGGCCATATCAATGTTTTGTAAGCCTTGAACTGCTGGTATCACTTGCTTGTCAAGCAGTTGCAAATACTTTTGGCCATTGAGGTTCCCGTCAATAAAAAATGATCCTATAATAGTGTCCCCCAGTATACCAGCCCAAAAGTTAAGTTTTTGGGGGTATTGAGTTCTTAAAGTTATTGTTTGGTGACTGTTTTCTTGGGACCAGTATCTCACTACCGAAGAATTATGACGACCATGTAACAGGAAAGTCGATTCGTCACTAAACAGAATATTTCTAAGAAATTCATTATTATTGTTTACTCTATCCATCACATCTTCACAAAATTCCATTCGACGACCATGGTCAGCTGTGAAAACCTCTTGTGTCGTTTTAACTTTGAAAGACTTGAAACCATTCCTTTTAAGTAGTCCGGCATTAATTTCTGGATTTTCTGCAAGGGTGCTTGTTGACAAAGTGTCATTTTCTGTTATCATATTGCGAACCATAATTTCCCGCATTTCAGCTTCTTCATTTTGAGGCTTCCATTCCTTTGAGCACTTACATGATGGATTTTCAGAACCAGTTTCCTCAAACAAATGTTTAACATTGAAGACCAAACTGGTGTTTACTGTCACATCGTATGCCATAACAAACAAATTATTCGCGATTTCATTCGTGGAATGACCTCGATAAAACCATTTAACAATTTGAGTTTTCTGTTCTGTTGTCAACATTTTGAAAAGAAAAATTAACCACTTATGTGTATCATATTTGAAGCTATGTTTAAAGTCAAATTGACATGCACAACCAACAGTTAAAAAACGAAAGTGAGAAACACTTTCTGCAACTACTGCGACTACTTATTGTCTGGGTAAATTATTATACAACATTGTTAGAATGTACTTATATAAAAAATAGTCAGTACTACTTAATGGATTTTATTATTCCAATTTAACAAAAACAAGAATATAATTCCATTTTATATAGTCAATTCATATGTATTGTTGCTTATCTAGTTCTACAACCAGTTACTAAAAAGCAGAAATTGGGAATTGATCCACTTATTTGTCCAAAAATACAAGAAAATTTATTAGAAAATGAGGAAAATAGCACACCAAGATATAGTGCGTCTCCTGATGGGGTAGGTACTACTTGTAAACTATCGAATTTTTTATTCTTCAGGAAAAAGTCATTCTTGATAAAAAGTTTTACTTGTCTTAGGAAGTCACAGTGATTAAACTTATAATAAAGTATACAAAACATTAAAAAAAAATTTAAATGTAATAATGAACTTAAGCAAAGTACTGACTCTTATTTTTAACTTTTATGAAAAATTTTATTTAACTAAGTTGTTACAAAACTGAAGAAAAGCTCAACTATGGAGTTTGGTTAAAAATAACAAAACTAACTTTTTCCTAAGAAAACTAAATTTTGAGGTCAATATAGAACTCTTTTATACTTTCTTATTCTTGACAGAAAAAATAGTTCGAGTGAGAACAGTAAACAGTAAAAAAATCAACTATATTACGAACTTTCAACATAAAGATCTACTAGAACTTACACATTTTCTAATCTTCTAACTTCTTCATACACATTCATATCTTTCTTTATGGTGACAAATTCAAACAAGCTCCTGTCATATGACACTGATAATTTTAACGACAAGTTTGAGGGACGGGATGAGCATATGGGTCTTGCTCAGAAAAAAAAATCTGCGATACTGAAACAATAATTAGAAGAAAACAAGGCACAACCAAAATTTTCGAAAATTAGGGTATCTTGATATTTTCACCGCTTAGTTTACTATGAAGGCGCTGGTACATACATGTTTTCTATAGCAACCGGCACAGAACTCCAGAAAAAGTTATCTTCGTGCAGCATTGAAGGTGGAGTTTTCCATTTTAAATAGTAACCATGTGTTGATACGCAGGTTAAATGAATCAATGCCCTTTGATCCTAACTCACAAGACCAACCGAATTGTGTACAGGGGGGGAGTAGGTATATACGAACCTACCTGCGCTAAAATTCTAAGGTTCCACGCCAGTTGCTATATTTTTTTGATAGTATACATATCTGTATATTTAGCATGTGAAAAGTTTTCTTTCGGCACCTATTTTGAGACTTCCACCAAGCCGATTTATATATTTTTTTTAAATAGAAGCTGCCACCATGTGGGTTTGCAAATATATACTGCTCAACAAATGAACTGAACCATTTGCATATATTGGTGCAATTTTATGAATATTTCCAAAAACAGTCATGGCATTTTTGGTAACCTTTCAGGATTGTGTCACTATAAAAAGCATTTCTTTTCGTAATTTTGTTTAAATAAAACTAAGTCCATTAATAAAATATCATTTGAAAATTTTGAGCTTTTCCCAAATGTTGATAGCACATTGCATACAAAGTATGCCAAAAAATTGTAAATGTTCCAAAAAGACTCGAAAAACTCTTAATTCCCTTTATTTCATACTGATGTCAAAAATTGCATTTTTTGGATTACTTCCGGTACAAAAAATGGAACATTCAAGTCTTAGTACATTAAAGTAAAATATTAAAGTTCAAGTACTTTAAAATTATACGTCAGTTGTTAACATTAAATTTGAAACGATTTACAACTTTTTATTTAAAATTCATTAAACTTGCAGTATGAAATAAACTGTTGTATTCACCACGAACGAAAAGTGTTTTTAAAGGTCCTCGCAAGTAATTCCGTCCTTGGCTGATGCCTCGGCCTTTAAAATGTCACTTTTCATTCTAGATAAATAAACTACTATTTTTGCTCTTCCTCTTATTTTTGTTAAATAGTATTTTTTATAGTGGTATTGTTTTAAAATTGTATTAATATGCTTCAGTTGATATTATCCAATTATAAAAATACAAAACTTGTTTTAATTAGAATATGTAGTTTGTAAGTATATGTAGTAAATCCCTGTTATTTTTATAAACAAAAACATATTTCAAATAAATTTGATATTTAAATAGCAGCTTTGTGCTTTATTATATGTATATCCACATATTATGTATCATGTACAAAATATATTCACGATAAGCATTACTTAAGTATCTTTAATTTCATTGCAACGTTGGGAAATATTTTAATTTGAAGCATTGCCATATTACTATTTTTAATTTTTTAGTGTGACACAACAACCTTTCAATGAAAAACGTTATAAAATCCAACTCGGAAAAACTTGAAAAATTCAAGAGAGATTGAAAACTTCACAGCCTAACACAGGAGTTTATTTATTTATTTATTTTTCAATTAATCCCTTTCTATGCTGTGATCCCAATCTGATAAAGCTTCGTCCTGATTTTTAAAATACCCCGTTATGACTGCTACAGCTTCTTCCGTGGACAAAAATCTTTGCCCTCCTAGGTGTTTTTGAGCTTCAGAAATAGATGGAAGTCTGAGGGAACATGAAGTACCAATTCAAAACCGTACCGATGAATTTCAGCCATCGCAACTGTTGATGTTTACGCCAAAGCTTCATTTTGATGGTGTAAGATACGTTTCGTTAGCATTTCAGTTTGCTTTCTTTGAATTTCTTTACGAAGTTGATGTAAAAAGTTAGAGTAGTATTCTCCTGTTATGGTTTGATCCTTAAGAAAGGAATCCCTTCCCATCCCTAAAACCAAAGCCATCACTTTACTAAAGGACGGCAACATCATTGCTTTTTTGGGAGGTGGTGAGCCCTTATGCTTCCACTGTTTCGACTGCTGCGTTGAGTTAGGCTGATAATAGTGAATCTATGTGTCATTGGTGGTAGATAAGAAATCTTTAAATAAAATTATTAGGATCAGCCTCATAACAGAGCAGCGACATTTGAAAACGAACACGTTTCTAATCAATTATCAGAAGCCAAAAAGCCCACCTCGCAACAACTTTCGACTTTCCTAACTCATTGCTTAAAATGTTTTGAACCCGTTCATAGGATATGCCCACAGCCTCTGCTATTTCTCGAACCTTGATTCGCAGATCTGCCATGCCCGTATCGTGAATCAAATCGATGTTTTCTTCAGTGGTAGCAGAAGCAGGTCCTCCACTGCGAGAATAATCTTCAATGCCGTTTCTTCCCCTGTTTCAATTCGGCTGCCCACTTTTTGACCATTGTGTATGGAGGACAAGATGTTCCCAAAACGTTTGCCATGTCTTCATGAATTTGTCCTTTTTGTGCAGGTAGGTATTTAATCACTGCACGGTGTTCTATTTTTTCCATTTTAGAAAAGTCAATGCACGCATTGCTCCACAAAATTCCACATGTCTCAAATTAACAGAATAACGTAAAGCTTTGAGATGATAGCAAAAAAGTATGTCTTGGTTATGTTGGATCTAAGGTACTATATTTATACGAGCAAGCTCGTCCGCCATTTTGAGTTACTGAAAGTGGCGGAAAATTCAAATTCTAGTTACTTTCCAAATAGTATACGGTAACTCGGAAAAACAAGGATCCTGTCATTTAATTTTATCCGTCTTAAAAAAGATTGGTTTTTAAACAAATAAAAAGAAAGCAAAAAAAATCGAAACGAAAACACTGTTAACTAACACGAACGTGGTTCAAACTAGAGAACATTAATAGTACCTTAGTTCAAGCAACAGTGACGACTGACAGAACTCCATAGAACTGACAGATACAGTTGACAGCATAGAACAACACCTACATACTGTATATAGATTTAAATAACCACACTTGGATGAAGACTGTAATTATAATTAGCATCGTAATGGAATGCACCAAGATTTAAATCAGCATGCAGTGTTCGTCTGGATCAAACAGTACGTGCTCCCACGGTTTCTAGTCTTGCTTCGACAGAACGCACGGTTACCGGTCAGCGCAGCCAACGGCTTGGCGCTAAAATCCCTGTGACACAAAATCTAGTGGGATAAGCTTGCCTGGTTAATAAAGCACTCTAGTTGGATCATTAAATGAACCTTGTGTTTGTATCTATATCCTTCAAAATCACTGATTACAATATTACATATTAGCTGTCCCAGTTTTATTTGCAATCAGCTGTACCTACAAAAATGTCGGAAACACATAATAAATGCTTCGTGGCAACATGTAATAGATATTAACGATACAAGTGTGATTATGAGCATCTTAACGAAACGAGTTTGATTGCCAAAACGAGGCGGTGAGCCGAGTTTTGCGGCAATCAAACGAGTTTCGTTGTGTGCCATAAGCAAACGTGTATTGTTCAATATTTTATCTTCATCAATAAACTCTGGTTTACTGTATGAAAAGAGTGCGGTAATATTCATTACCGCACTGAGTGCGGTAATATCTGTCCATTACCGCACTGAGTGCGGTAATGAAGCTCTTAACGATACTAAAATTAATTTGGTTAAGACGCTATAACAACACGGATGAAGATAAAGATTATAAAATAACTAAGGTCTTTCATCAATTACCCTCAGATAACTTTTTACGAAGTAGGTGGAATTAATGTAAAACTAACCTAATTTAACGTTTCAGTCACAGAACAATAATCCAGTCAACAAACCAAAACTGACAGATAAAAGCTAAGTTTCAAACCACTGGCGTGGTTCTGAACTTCAATCCCCGGATATGCCGAGTCACAACTTTGTAATGCTATTTTTCGCAAATGAACAGGCCGCTGAGAGCTCTCAGGCACGCTAATCGAGAAGGCCGTAGTCAAGGTATAACAATTGTAATAAACGTCAAAGTGATTAGTTTATACGTTTCATACGATTTATTAAACAGCAACTAACAGAAGTAAGTTTATTTTATAATAAAGCCACGGTGTATGCACCGTGAACAAAGCTAAGTCAACTTACTATATTGAAGTAATATCCACATAATTTGTCATATACACCACAAAACACCATATATTACAAAATATGGGGTTTTATAAAGGATAGGTATTTGCAATATCTCGATAAAGAGGAAATTACAAAATGACACCAATCAACGTGGTGCTCGATTAAGAAAAAAGAGTATTTGTAAAATAGCAGCCAAGAGGGGGCTCTGATAAAGACTCTGTTACAATGTTACAGGCAATTTGTGTAATTCAATCATTATAGGTATATAGGGGAGAGGTGGGATAGTTGATCCCTGTTTTAGTTTTCATAGATTATTTCAGACCGTAATAGTTATTTTCTTAGTTTCTTTAAACAAGTTCATAATGTGGTTCATCTCCTTCCACTGGCTGTTCACGTAGAACCTCTTTCTTGTAGAACAAATAAAGTAGATCAGTTCTTGTAAAAAACACTAGCGGGGATCAAGTATCCCTGTCATTGAGAGATACTTGATCTCCGCGAGTGGGCTACTTGATCCCATGAAAATAACATAAGTAATTATAGCTAATTATGAAAAGTAATTAAATCAAACAATGATACAAACTGAACTACCTACTTTATTAAATAAACAAATGAAATGTAGAAATAAATTGAGCCAAAAAAGAACAATTATTTAGAAAACATTAGCATCAAATCTATGTTTAAATTTTATAATGCCAGCAGTCCTGGCCGTTCCTCTGACGTACAGCTGCGGCAGCTTTTTTTGTACATCTGTCCGGTCCACTTCGCTGGCATCCTCTACTGTTGGAAAAGTGCTTCCCACTAGTCTCTTCCGCCTCAAGAATTTAACTTCCAAGGTATTTCTTTTAAGACACAAAACTTTCCCAACATAAAACTTGACTGTTTTTTTTGGTAGGAAACTTGACTAAAATATAGTCGTCAGGCTCAGGACCCGTGTCATCAATAAGTTCATCATGTGAAAGGAAATCAGAGCCACCGCCGCTGTCCGGAAGGCTGGAAAGATCATCCTCCTCATCATCAGTCGAATTTAAAAGTTCTGTGTTTCTAAGTTTTTGAAGCTTTTCTTCTCTTTTCTTATTGATTGCGGCTTCTTTAGCTATCTTCTTAAGAGCAAGTTCTTCAATTTCCGCTTTTTCAGGGGTATCAGTTAGGATGCGAGAGCGCCCCCGTTTTCTACCTCGAGAAGATTGGACACGAGGTGCTGCCTTGGGATAGGGCATGATGTCTTGCGGAGAAAAATGTTTCACAGACATTATATCCGATGTTGGAGTGCAAGGTTTCAGGGCCCCAGACGACGTTGGTTCTATAGAAACCGATGTACCAGTACTAGGCGTTGGCTGCATTGGATCCGGAACTGATTCCTGAATCAAAGTTGGGTCTGGACGGTCCGTGACAGCGCTGGTCATAAATTCGTTGTCAGTAAATATGCTCGAATTTATCGGCCATATTCCAGATACTTTGAAGCCACTTATGATGTTTGTAGGAGCCATGGCTGGAGGGAACGCATCTCCAAGCAGTTCGGCAAAATCGTAAATTGCAATAGTTCTCCCAGGGAATTTGAGCATGAAATTGGAAGCTGCTTGGGAGTAGTAAGTCTTTAGTGGACCAAAAACTGCGCGGTCCAAAGGCTGCAACTTATGAGAGGTGTGCGGTGGAATTGTAAGAAAAACGATGCCTTTGTCTCTCGCATAATTTACAGCCTCCACTGAGCAGTGGCTCTCATGGTTGTCCATAATAATTAAATGCTTCCGATCTAGGCTTGGCTGAGCAAAACGAACAAAGTGTTCCAAAAAAATCAGAAAACCAGGGCAAGTCATCCATCCACTGGGATATGTTGTTGCATTTCTGCCAGGAGGTGCATGGCTTAGAAACCGGTCCTGCCAGTTTTTTCTGGGAAATATCATGAAAGAAGGCATGTGACCACTGGCAGAACTGATGCCAGCACACACCGTAACCAGTTCGCCTCGTTCCGCAAACGTAATTTTGCTCACCTGATTCGACCCTTTCACAGCAATAATTTTAGCAGGTTTGTGTGCTGTAGTAAAGCCAGTTTTGTCAATATTTCATATACGTTCGGGAGGCAACTCGTACAGCGTAAAAACATTTTTTAATTTAGTGAAGAATTCACCAACTGTGTGATGATTAAAAGCTGTGCTTCGTGCCAAGCCTGTGGCTTTTGGTGTCCTCAATGCCAGTGTAGGGTTTCTATCAAGAAAACCTCGGTACCAGTCGCGGCCAGCTTGCTTGGTTTTATCCCAGGCGGGGGGATATGGTATCTTATTTGTTGCAACATAGGAGTATGCCAATTTGAGCAGTTGCACCACAGTAAGACCGTAATACATCTTTGACATGTCTTCCAAAAACTACCAAGTTCTTTTTCCTGGTCATGTTTTTTCTGCATAACCGCTTTGTAGCTTCCACCATTTTTTACCGTATTTACAGCCCCTTTAATTTTTTCTGCATCGGGTGGAACTCTCGTCGTTGCTTCTATTTTAGCTGAGTACTTACGCGGCATCTAAAAGAATAAACGTGAATAAAATTAATTACATTAAACATGAGTTTAAAAGAAACACAACATGGGATACTTGATCCTGGAATCAATGTTCCCCCATTTCAAAGGATCAACTCGGTGGCACTGTCTAAGCAACCACAAACGCCTAACTAGCGTACCGTAAACCGGGGATACTTTGTGACAGATTTTGCACATTTTCATTTTTTTGCCTATATAAAGTCTATTATAAACATTGAGAAATTGTTTATAGATAGTGTAGACCTTCCTCTTCAATTGTATACCTTAAAAAAATTTTTAAACTCAATACTTTTAGCAAAAGAAAATATTTTCTCTGTCACAATTTTACCCCATAGGTTGGGGTTACTTTGTGACAGCGTTATTTTGCATATAAATTGCAGAAATTCCATTCCATGTCATAAAGTAACCCCACAATAAAAAAAAATTCAACTGTAGAACCACTCTAATTGCCCAAAAAGCGTTTATCGAGGATGTAGGTCTTGAATTTTAGAAAAAATAATGACACCCAGATATTGCTTGAATAACAGATATTGCTTGAGAAAATAAGAAAGATAATATATTAATGCAAAGGTAAAGATACATGCAATTTTACAAAAAATCATCTAATTGGCGCAACTCAGGCACTTCAAAAATTTCTCGTCGACTTATTTGTTGGTCGAGCGATTTTCATATGGATTTCTTCAAGCTCATATTGTACCTCGTCCTTTCTGTCTGGCCATTTCCAACGGCCTCCACTTCTTTCCATTGTATTGACTGTTATTTTTCCTGGACTGAGCATGGATACAATTAATCCTGGATACAACTTTTCTTCATATTTTACGATTACGTAATCTCCAATTTCAAGTTCCGCAGAATTAGGCTTTGATGTGGGTTTCTCTTTTTCAACGTCTGAGACATGATTATCTTCCAAACTATTTTCAGAATTTGGAATTTCATCACTTTGGTCACAACTACTGTCACTTACTGCCCTTTTTCTCCGTTTACTCTGCATAGAGACGCCTGGTTGAGGTTCACCTTCAACACAACTGCTACTGTATTCATTTCTTCGAAGTCAGAAAGAGCAAAGCTTTTTCCAGAAGGTACGTACAGACGCTTCGCCTATGCCTAACGCCCTTGTGTAGTTTCATCTCGTTTCCTTTCCAGAGGTTCAATAAAGCTGTTACTTAACAAATCCGTATGTTTATCGGCTCCTACTATTCTCCCAGGCAATCTATCCAGAACTATCTCCTTATCTATGGGAAAGATACCAGTCTTTTTAAAACCAGCAATAAGGTTATTAGCAATATTTGGCTTAAGTGTATCCATTAATTCTTTTAAGAGTGGGAAAACGTCTTTTGGAATGCTAGGACACCTGCTCCCCATTGCAGTTTCTTTCCAGTTATTTAGCACTTTACGCCACGCACTCTTCTTTGGCATAAAAAAGGCCACATCAAGAGGCTGAAAAATGTGCGTGGCATTAGGAGGTAACGCAATAAACTTCGTACGTTCTTGAACCCAGTTTACGCTTATGTGTCCTCGGCATGTCTGAATGCTAGAGACGTCCTTTATAAACTACAAAAACGATTAAAAAAAACAAACATTAATGAGGAATTTGCTCTGGGGTTACATTGTGCCACAAAATTGCTGTTACAAAGTTGCCCCTTAAAGTGCAGTTGTTTTTCTTTTTTGAGTAAAATTAAAAACAACGTAAAGTAGAAATTCAAATGCCATGCTCCTTAAACTTATGAATTATTACAAAATGACCTGTACTTACTTTTATTTCGATAATTGTTACTCGTTTGGCACACCACATGAAAGTTTGGGACATACGCATTAAACCGCCAAACGTCACGTTAAAAATAATTAATTATTGAGGTTAGAAAATAGCATTGGTTGGGCAGTGCTGCCAACACAATGTCATCTAAACTACTATAGAAGAGAATTACCCACCAAAGAAACTACTAAATCGTAAGGTAAGCGGGAAATTAAAAAAATTAAATATTTTGAGCGCCGGTCACAAAGTTACACCCGCAGTCACAAAGTCTCCCCGGTTTACGGTACATAAATCAAACAAGTAGAGGCACTCACTGTCGATTCCTTTGATGTCAAAATACTGATTTGTATGACCTTGAACGGCTCCTGGGGGGGGGGGGGGGGTACTGTCCGATAGTACTAACAAATGACGCCACTACATTATCACATATGATTGGTAACAGAGCCAGTAACTAGAACTAGCTCTGATTGGTAGAAGTTTGTGCTGTAGCTACGCTGGCCTAACCTTCACTCGCCAAATAAACAATGAAATTGCAGTTTTGACAACAACTTTGACATTAGCGACATAACCAACAACTTTCAACCGCTTTAGCATTAAAAATCCCCAACATTTAGCAGTGTTGTCACATTTAAATTTTACTTAGTTAAATATTCCTTAAGAGGGAGTGGGGCAATACTCCATAAAATTAAGTTACCCTTAATTTTAAGTGACACTTTACTAAGGCCGAGGTTTAAGGTGAAGTGGTGCAAACGGGCATTACAATTTTAATATCAATGTTATGGTGTTTAGTGGGTAAAAGTACACATGTTTCACTTATTTGGGCAGTATAATCATAAACTAAACGAATTGAAGTTGTTATAACTTACCTCGCAAGCGTAAAATAAAGTTTCAATGTCACAAAATAGAATAATCTTGATTAAAATGTTAAGCGTTTTATCAGCGTACATAAATCAAACAAGTAGAGGCACTCATCGTCGGTTCCTTTGATGTCAAAATTCCGATTTGGATGACCTTGAACTGGTCCTGGGGGGTAATTTCCGATAGTACTAACAGATGGCGCCACTACTTCATCACATCTAGAGACCCTATCACATCATGATTGGCAGCAAAGCCAGTAACTGGCTCTGATTGGTAGCAGAGCCAGTAGATATAGAGAGTACTGCCATTCTTTGATCCGTGAAAATGCCGCTATCGCCGCCATTTTTATTCCCACCAGCAATGACTGAACGAGGTATGTCTAAACTTTTACTTAAAATTGGCAAGACTCTAAGTCTATGTCAAATTCGAGGTTAGCAGGTTTTGTTTTGCGCCAGTTTGTGTCAAAACTGACGCCAAAATTAACCTGCTAACCTCGAATTTGAAATAGACTTACAGTCTTGCCAATTTTAAGTAATGTTTTGGATTGCCAACAAACGTCACGTTGACGGAATTGTGTTACAAACCTCAAAGTGACACATATGTCAGAGGAATAAACATGGCGGACGTGGCGGTACTCTCCTATATCTACTGGCTCTGATTGGTAGAACTTTGTGCTGCCATCTGATAGTCAAACTTAGAAATACCCCCCAGGCACTCTAGACAGGTTTCAACATTTGGCATGAGTGTGTCTCCTTGTTTGATGTATGTACCTAAAGAAATAATAAACCGTTGGTATAGAATGAAAACAGTATAGGTAAAAGTGAGGACAGTCATGGTTGCTCACGGCCTCCTGGATTAGTGCGAGACTGACGTCTCTACGCGGCCCGCCACATTTGCATAATTTTTGTGATTCTGAGGCCAACGTACTTTGGCGCCATCTGTTGGGTTTTTGATAAATTATCTGTAACGTAGGCGTGACTTTCTAGATTAATTTTAATCCAGGAGGCCGTGGACGTATACAACCAATACCAAAGGCACAAGCGCAACGTACTGTAGCGCCTCTACAAACCAGAAAAAACGCCTTGAACTAAAAATGCGGCGGGCCGCGTAGAGACGTCAGTCTCGCACTAATCCAGGAGGCCGTGTGGTTGCTCAAAGAGCCGCACTTCCCGGCCGATCAGATGGCGCCACTTGTAGAGTTTGCCTTGCAGTGGTCTGTATTATTTACCGGACATCGCTCTCCTGTCAGTCGTTATTCTTACCCCTAGAGAAATAGAACTTGGTTAGTATTTCTCCAGGTTCTTAACCAATTTAAAATGGTTAAAATTAACTGCTGCGTGTCAAACTGCATCCCTGAGAGGAACCACGGTCGACATCGATTTATACATCCTGAAAAAAACCCTGAATTATACTCCAAGTGGTTGCATACAATTGGTATAGTATTCCAACCAAAAATTGGAAAGCTATTTAAAATCCAGTACACCATGAAAAGTGTAAGTCATGTCTTAGTTGGTTTCATACAATCAGTAAATAATATTCTAATGTCAATCAGCTTTCAAGTAATGACAGTTCAACTGCAAACTGTACATGTAACTGTTTTGTTAAGGCATTGTAACATTGTGCATGATTCAAGTAGGTACTAGTTGAGTTTTTAAAACCGTATAGTAGCATAGAAAATGTTGAAAAACGTGTATGTCTTCCAAACTTCTCAATGCATCTGTCAAATTTGTAGGTTACTGTCGAAGTGTCACTGAATGACAATCAAACAGTAATTTTATGAATTAAATTACGAAGTGACTTACTGTTCTCAATGCTGGCCTGATTTTAAATAGCTTTCCAATTTCTGGTTGGAATACTATAACAGAAAGCTTTTTACCCTCAATAAAAACTATGTTTACGATAACTTTCGGGTATGCAACAAACAAATTGCCAAAGAAGATTTTGGCCCAAATAATGTAAAAAGAACAGCGTTACCAAATCTATTTTTGCCAGGTAGGTAGGTGTATACATAACGCATATAGGTAGTTTTTTGGGGTAGTTGCAGAGCAACAAAGTTCATCCCTGATAGAAGTGGCACAACATATTACTGCAGATTTTTCAACCAGTATGCCAGGTGAGTTACAAGGTTATTTTTTTTAGTAGCTGAATGTGGCATGCTATTTTTTTCTAGCAGTTATGCCCCAGATCGAACGAGAATATTCACATAGCATCCCGCAGGGTGAAATTCTTGAGCCCCAGCTAGGGGCAAGGCCTACGGCAGTACTTCGATTAGAGCATCCTGGGGAAACTATGGAGTTTGCTTGTATTACACCAGGTGCAGTATTGAACACTGAGGCAGAGAGTATAACACCTCGTCCTCAAACACCAATATTACAAACAGGTAAATTTGCAACAGTTCGAGACAAAATACAGCTTGCCTCAAAATGTTGGGAAACTCTTGACCTTAGTTTACCTACGCCAAAATATGCTGCTTTAAGGCAGCTTATCTAGTACTATACTCGGGCCGCCGAACAGATAGAATGGAGCAGGCAACCCAAATAACATATTACAAAGGTCACTTGATAATATTTTAATTATAATTACCAAAAAGGATCGGAGATGCCGACCCTTACAATTAGAACTAATTTCAATAATTGTCATTAAACAACTTTTTGAGGTTATGATGCAAATAGAAATGTCGACCAACTTAAAAGTCAAGCCTGACATTTGTGCACTTGTAATTGAAAATGTTTAGGCCTGTGGCATGGCTCTTCCTAAATCTCATTATTGGCTGCGGCGTCGAAACCAAAACACGTTGCCCGTGATATGGTTAAGTTTGTAGCGTTTTTTCTTTGGAGTTCCTTTATTCAACCATTTACAAGGACTAAATTGTGCATCTCTACTGCTGTTTTCAAAGTTACATGCAAGTATAAAATATTGACTTGTAAAGTAGTCTCTTAAGGAAATTTTAATTATTCATAGAGCTGCCTGCATTATGGGTAACCGTAAGAAACTAATTCGTAGTCAAGGACGTGAAAGAATCTAAAGCGACTATTGCAATTTTTCTCAGTCGTTTTGCAAGAACGAGTGACTAAAGCAACCGATGTTGGCCTAAATACTATTAGAGGAGCCCAACAAAGTGGCGGAAGAAAATTTACTTCTCCAAAAAAACAAATTACTAAACTTACCCCAGGTCATCTGTCGATCAATATAAAGAAGTAATCCCAAGTGTGATCTATAACTTTGCCATAAAAAGAGACCTACAATGAAAGCTCTATTCGAAGTCGAACAAAATGAAGGGGGGTGTTAATTTCACTGAGAAATTACATTCCTTTAGGCGATTGGTACATAAAATGGGTTTTTAATAGAGAAAATGTCAAGACAATAGGCACACGTTCTAATAGAGAAGAGAGAAATAGCAAATTGTGTTGAATTTTTAAGATAAAATATAAAGCCGAATGCTGAAATATTGTGTACACTGATGAAACGTACTTGCATAGCTTCCATACTGTTCTAAATGTTGTGATGATGGTACCAACAATTCTTTAAAATCCCCCGTCAGTAAAGAGCAAGCATTGATTATTCTTTATGCCGGAGGTAGAAAAGGTTTCGTACCAAATTCATTCCTGATGTTTAAATCAGGACTTAAGAGACAGATTATTGCCACGATGAAATAAACCATTAAAATTATGTGAATTGCCTGAAAGAAAAATTATTAGCAAATCTTCAAAAAAGTCGGTTTTGGTCATCGATAATGCATGGTATCACAATGTCTGTACTGAGCCGAATCCAACACTTGTTTGGAAAAAGCAGACATGCAAAAGTGGTTATCAGTAAGAAACATTTATATTAAGTTGAATGAAACAAAACCAATTATATGGTACCAGAAAATTACATAAACCTACACATAAAAGTTATATGATTGAGAAATTATTAGCGGAACATGGTCATACGTAGTCCTACGATTACCCCCTTACCATCCAGAATTAAACCAGATTGGGAAAATATGGGTGTCAGTAAAGAACTATGTTGCTACAAATAATACAACATTCAAATTAGACGATGTTAACACTTCTGCAGACAATAATTTTGGAAGTGTGAGTGTGCAAGAATGGAAGAATATATGTGCAGTGTCGACAAACATAAGTGGGAATACATTATGGATAACAGAGAAGAAATAATTATTACAGTAGACGGCAGCGGTGAATCCGGTTCTAATCTATCGTCTGAACAAGAAGATGATTTCGTTGAAGACAATTTAGGTTGTTAACTATTAGAGGAATCTATATTGAATTATTTTACCATTTATTTGATTAATTGGCTGTTTTTTTTATTGTATTTTATGTATTTTTCTTTGCTTCACAAATAATTTCAGAAACTAGAAAGTCATTAGATTTTTAAGTCATTTAGAAGTTATTTAAATTTTTATATTTTGTAAATCTAAATAAAATATGTTCATTTTCAAACACCATAAAAGTGAAAACTTATGTGACTTGCTTCGCAAAGTGAAAGCGTTAATTATAATTATAACCAAAGGTAAAGGTAGTACTTTAACTGATTAGGCATATAAAGTTGCCACTGTTGCTACTTTATCTGCCTACTCATATAAGATAACAAAATCAAACATTTCAGCAATATAATTTAATTATTATTTGTGATTTTCATCCATCATAACCATGGAAGAATTATTTCCAACGTATCACAATTTTACCTCAATCTTGAGTTTTTACATTTCGTTTGAAAATAAAATTTTATATGTTATTCGCAATAAAAGTGGCTTTATGTGCTTTACCTGCTACCAGCCTCAACACATAAAGCTTCTATAAAAATATAATTAATATTTTTATTTGTTTATTTATTTCTTTTGTTTCATACTGATGTCAAAAATAACATTTTCTGTATTCGCTCCCCAAACTGGTTACTTTGGAAACTGTCTAGGATCCTCAAAATGGCCATTTAGAGGCCTTGTACTTAAAGTCGTCATGGCAACATTTTAGCGGACTCCAACATTAGTTGCCATGACGACTTTAAGTACAAGGCCTCTAAATGGCCATTTTGAGGATCCTAGACAGTTTCCAAAGTAACCAGTTTGGGGAGCGAAAAATACATTTTCGCGCGGCCTCCTAATATAATGCCGCGTTAATGGTAATTGAAACTTCATATTATAATGTTTGGAGAGCTAATACAAAAAAACGTTGTATGCAACACGTCCTCAAATGGCTTTAGAGGACTCATCTTCATATTACGGACTCGGCTGCGCTTCGCTCCGCCTCGTCCGGAAACATTACGACTCGTCCCCTAAAGCCTTGCTTTGAGGACTAGTTACATAAACTACTATTTTCGGATTATTTATGGTACAAAAAATGGAACATTAAAATCCTTGTACTTTAAAGTAAAATTTTAAAGTTCAAGTACTTTAAAACTTATTTATTGTACAAAAAATAAAACATTAAAGTCCTAGTACTTTAAAGTAAAATTTTAAAGTTCAAGTACTTTAAAATTGCCAGTTGTTGACATAAAATTTGAAATGATTTACTACTTTTTATTTAAAATTCATTAAACTTGCAGTATGAAATAAACCGTTGTATTCACCACGAACGAAAAGTGTTTTTAAAGGTCCTCGCAAGTAATTCAAGTAAACAACTTTCTCGTCTTTAAAATGCCACTTTTCGTTCTAGATAAATAAACTACTATTAATATTATAACTTTTGAAGGGGAATACAATTTTTAGTTGTTTTATGCTTTAAAACAATAATTGTGATATAGTTTGATCAAGTATTTCAGTAGTACCCCTCTATAATGGGTAAATTATTATTTAAACATTTGGAGCAATAAAACTTTGATAGTGATTTATTTACGTCCCAGTGTGTACATAATAAATAAATTAACAGTCCGTTAGCTGACATGCAGCCGCAAATCATAATCCCCTTTGGAAACTTCGCAGTTCCTTTAATGCAGTTTTTATGAAAAGCTTCTGATTTACTCTTTCTAATTCATCTAATATGGTCTCCAATGAAGTAATAAAAAAAGTTAGAAGTGCTAAAATACAACTAAACACCATATAAAGGTTAATTCATATGTATGGTCATTAAATTAAATAAGTGTATAATAACATCAGTAATAGCTTAACTAAAATTAATCGCATATAGAAAAAATTGCATTCATGTCTAGACAAAACTTTTGAGAACCAGAACCTTCATTAGGTAAATCAGATAAGAGTACATTTAGATTTTCTTTAAAAAATCAACACGTTTTGTCAGAGTTTCTCTCTTTTCTATTAGAACGTGCCTATTGTCTTGACATTTTCTCTATTGAAAACCCATTTTATGTACCACTCGCCCAAAGGAATGTAATTTCTCAGTGAAATTAACACCCCCCTTCATTTTGTTCGACTTCGAATACAGCTTTCATTGTAGGTCTCTTTTTATGGCAAAGTCACACTTGGGATTACTTCTTCTTTATATTGATCGACAGATGACCTGGGGTAAGTTTAGTAATTTGTTTTTTTGGAGAAGTAAATTTTCTTCCGCCACTTTGTTGGGCTCCTCTAATAGTATTTAGGCCAACATCGGTTGCTTTAGTCACTCGTTCTTGCAAAACGACTGAGAAAAATTGCAATAGTCGCTTTAGATTCTTTCACGTCCTTGACTACGAATTAGTTTCTTACGGTTACCCATAATGCAGGCAGCTCTATGAATAATTAAAATTTCCTTAAGAGACTACTTTACAAGTCAATATTTTATACTTGCATGTAACTTTGAAAACAGCAGTAGAGATGCACAATTTAGTCCTTGTAAATGGTTGAATAAAGGAACTCCAAAGAAAAAACGCTACAAACTTAAACATATCACGGGCAACGTGTTTTGGTTTCGACGCCGCAGCCAATAATGAGATTTAGGAAGAGCCAGGCCACAGGCCTAAACATTTTCAATTACAAGTGCGCAAATGTCAGGCTTGACTTTTAAGTTGGTCGACATTTCTATTTGCATCATAACCTCAAAAAGTTATTTAATGACAATTATTGAAATTAGTTCTAATTATAAGGGTCGGCATCTCCGATCCTTTTTGGTAATTATAATTAAAATATTATCAAGTGACCTTTGTAATATGTTATTTGGGTTGCCTGCTCCATTCTATCTGTTCGGCGGCCCGAGTATAGATAAGCTGCCTTAAAGCAGCATATTTTGGCGTAGGTAAACTAAGGTCAAGAGTTTCCCAACATTTTGAGGCAAGCTGTATTTTGTCTCGAACTGTTGCAAATTTACCTGTTTGTAATATTGGTGTTTGAGGACGAGGTGTTATACTCTCTGCCTCAGTGTTCAATACTGCACCTGGTGTAATACAAGCAAACTCCATAGTTTCCCCAGGATGCTCTAATCGAAGTACTGCCGTAGGCCTTGCCCCTAGCTGGGGCTCAAGAATTTCACCCTGCGGGATGCTATGTGAATATTCTCGTTCGATCTGGGGCATAACTGCTAGAAAAAAATAGCATGCCACATTCAGCTACTAAAAAAAATAACCTTGTAACTCACCTGGCATACTGGTTGAAAAATCTGCAGTAATATGTTGTGCCACTTCTATCAGGGATGAACTTTGTTGCTCTGCAACTACCCCAAAAAACTACCTATATGCGTTATGTATACACCTACCTACCTGGCAAAAATAGATTTGGTAACGCTGTTCTTTTTACATTATTTGGGCCAAAATCTTCTTTGGCAATTTGTTTGTTGCATACCCGAAAGTTATCGTAAACATAGTTTTTATTGAGGGTAAAAAGCTTTCTGTTATAGTATTCCAACCAGAAATTGGAAAGCTATTTAAAATCAGGCCAGCATTGAGAACAGTAAGTCACTTCGTAATTTAATTCATAAAATTACTGTTTGATTGTCATTCAGTGACACTTCGACAGTAACCTACAAATTTGACAGATGCATTGAGAAGTTTGGAAGACATACACGTTTTTCAACATTTTCTATGCTACTATACGGTTTTAAAAACTCAACTAGTACCTACTTGAATCATGCACAATGTTACAATGCCTTAACAAAACAGTTACATGTACAGTTTGCAGTTGAACTGTCATTACTTGAAAGCTGATTGACATTAGAATATTATTTACTGATTGTATGAAACCAACTAAGACATGACTTACACTTTTCATGGTGTACTGGATTTTAAATAGCTTTCCAATTTTTGGTTGGAATACTATACCAATTGTATGCAACCACTTGGAGTATAATTCAGGGTTTTTTTCAGGATGTATAAATCGATGTCGACCGTGGTTCCTCTCAGGGATGCAGTTTGACACGCAGCAGTTAATTTTAACCATTTTAAATTGGTTAAGAACCTGGAGAAATACTAACCAAGTTCTATTTCTCTAGGGGTAAGAATAACGACTGACAGGAGAGCGATGTCCGGTAAATAATACAGACCACTGCAAGGCAAACTCTACAAGTGGCGCCATCTGATCGGCCGGGAAGTGCGGCTCTTTGAGCAACCACACGGCCTCCTGGATTAGTGCGAGACTGACGTCTCTACGCGGCCCGCCGCATTTTTAGTTCAAGGCGTTTTTTCTGGTTTGTAGAGGCGCTACAGTACGTTGCGCTTGTGCCTTTGGTATTGGTTGTATACGTCCACGGCCTCCTGGATTAAAATTAATCTAGAAAGTCACGCCTACGTTACAGATAATTTATCAAAAACCCAACAGATGGCGCCAAAGTACGTTGGCCTCAGAATCACAAAAATTATGCAAATGTGGCGGGCCGCGTAGAGACGTCAGTCTCGCACTAATCCAGGAGGCCGTGAGCAACCATGACTGTCCTCACTTTTACCTATACTGTTTTCATTCTATACCAACGGTTTATTATTTCTTTAGGTACATACATCAAACAAGGAGACACACTCATGCCAAATGTTGAAACCTGTCTAGAGTGCCTGGGGGGTATTTCTAAGTTTGACTATCAGATGGCAGCACAAAGTTCTACCAATCAGAGCCAGTAGATATAGGAGAGTACCGCCACGTCCGCCATGTTTATTCCTCTGACATATGTGTCACTTTGAGGTTTGTAACACAATTCCGTCAACGTGACGTTTGTTGGCAATCCAAAACATTACTTAAAATTGGCAAGACTGTAAGTCTATTTCAAATTCGAGGTTAGCAGGTTAATTTTGGCGTCAGTTTTGACACAAACTGGCGCAAAACAAAACCTGCTAACCTCGAATTTGACATAGACTTAGAGTCTTGCCAATTTTAAGTAAAAGTTTAGACATACCTCGTTCAGTCATTGCTGGTGGGAATAAAAATGGCGGCGATAGCGGCATTTTCACGGATCAAAGAATGGCAGTACTCTCTATATCTACTGGCTCTGCTACCAATCAGAGCCAGTTACTGGCTTTGCTGCCAATCATGATGTGATAGGGTCTCTAGATGTGATGAAGTAGTGGCGCCATCTGTTAGTACTATCGGAAATTACCCCCCAGGACCAGTTCAAGGTCATCCAAATCGGAATTTTGACATCAAAGGAACCGAC
Organism: Agriotes lineatus; assembly: GCA_940337035.1. Taxonomy (NCBI): domain Eukaryota; kingdom Metazoa; phylum Arthropoda; class Insecta; order Coleoptera; family Elateridae; genus Agriotes; species Agriotes lineatus. Next base: position 7,338 of record CALNHX010005979.1, on the reverse strand, counting down.
GATGAGTGCCTCTACTTGTTTGATTTATGTACGCTGATAAAACGCTTAACATTTTAATCAAGATTATTCTATTTTGTGACATTGAAACTTTATTTTACGCTTGCGAGGTAAGTTATAACAACTTCAATTCGTTTAGTTTATGATTATACTGCCCAAATAAGTGAAACATGTGTACTTTTACCCACTAAACACCATAACATTGATATTAAAATTGTAATGCCCGTTTGCACCACTTCACCTTAAACCTCGGCCTTAGTAAAGTGTCACTTAAAATTAAGGGTAACTTAATTTTATGGAGTATTGCCCCACTCCCTCTTAAGGAATATTTAACTAAGTAAAATTTAAATGTGACAACACTGCTAAATGTTGGGGATTTTTAATGCTAAAGCGGTTGAAAGTTGTTGGTTATGTCGCTAATGTCAAAGTTGTTGTCAAAACTGCAATTTCATTGTTTATTTGGCGAGTGAAGGTTAGGCCAGCGTAGCTACAGCACAAACTTCTACCAATCAGAGCTAGTTCTAGTTACTGGCTCTGTTACCAATCATATGTGATAATGTAGTGGCGTCATTTGTTAGTACTATCGGACAGTACCCCCCCCCCCCCAGGAGCCGTTCAAGGTCATACAAATCAGTATTTTGACATCAAAGGAATCGACAGTGAGTGCCTCTACTTGTTTGATTTATGTACCGTAAACCGGGGAGACTTTGTGACTGCGGGTGTAACTTTGTGACCGGCGCTCAAAATATTTAATTTTTTTAATTTCCCGCTTACCTTACGATTTAGTAGTTTCTTTGGTGGGTAATTCTCTTCTATAGTAGTTTAGATGACATTGTGTTGGCAGCACTGCCCAACCAATGCTATTTTCTAACCTCAATAATTAATTATTTTTAACGTGACGTTTGGCGGTTTAATGCGTATGTCCCAAACTTTCATGTGGTGTGCCAAACGAGTAACAATTATCGAAATAAAAGTAAGTACAGGTCATTTTGTAATAATTCATAAGTTTAAGGAGCATGGCATTTGAATTTCTACTTTACGTTGTTTTTAATTTTACTCAAAAAAGAAAAACAACTGCACTTTAAGGGGCAACTTTGTAACAGCAATTTTGTGGCACAATGTAACCCCAGAGCAAATTCCTCATTAATGTTTGTTTTTTTTAATCGTTTTTGTAGTTTATAAAGGACGTCTCTAGCATTCAGACATGCCGAGGACACATAAGCGTAAACTGGGTTCAAGAACGTACGAAGTTTATTGCGTTACCTCCTAATGCCACGCACATTTTTCAGCCTCTTGATGTGGCCTTTTTTATGCCAAAGAAGAGTGCGTGGCGTAAAGTGCTAAATAACTGGAAAGAAACTGCAATGGGGAGCAGGTGTCCTAGCATTCCAAAAGACGTTTTCCCACTCTTAAAAGAATTAATGGATACACTTAAGCCAAATATTGCTAATAACCTTATTGCTGGTTTTAAAAAGACTGGTATCTTTCCCATAGATAAGGAGATAGTTCTGGATAGATTGCCTGGGAGAATAGTAGGAGCCGATAAACATACGGATTTGTTAAGTAACAGCTTTATTGAACCTCTGGAAAGGAAACGAGATGAAACTACACAAGGGCGTTAGGCATAGGCGAAGCGTCTGAACGTACCTTCTGGAAAAAGCTTTGCTCTTTCTGACTTCGAAGAAATGAATACAGTAGCAGTTGTGTTGAAGGTGAACCTCAACCAGGCGTCTCTATGCAGAGTAAACGGAGAAAAAGGGCAGTAAGTGACAGTAGTTGTGACCAAAGTGATGAAATTCCAAATTCTGAAAATAGTTTGGAAGATAATCATGTCTCAGACGTTGAAAAAGAGAAACCCACATCAAAGCCTAATTCTGCGGAACTTGAAATTGGAGATTACGTAATCGTAAAATATGAAGAAAAGTTGTATCCAGGATTAATTGTATCCATGCTCAGTCCAGGAAAAATAACAGTCAATACAATGGAAAGAAGTGGAGGCCGTTGGAAATGGCCAGACAGAAAGGACGAGGTAGAATATGAGCTTGAAGAAATCCATATGAAAATCGCTCGACCAACAAATAAGTCGACGAGAAATTTTTGAAGTGCCTGAGTTGCGCCAATTAGATGATTTTTTGTAAAATTGCATGTATCTTTACCTTTGCATTAATATATTATCTTTCTTATTTTCTCAAGCAATATCTGTTATTCAAGCAATATCTGGGTGTCATTATTTTTTCTAAAATTCAAGACCTACATCCTCGATAAACGCTTTTTGGGCAATTAGAGTGGTTCTACAGTTGAATTTTTTTTTATTGTGGGGTTACTTTATGACATGGAATGGAATTTCTGCAATTTATATGCAAAATAACGCTGTCACAAAGTAACCCCAACCTATGGGGTAAAATTGTGACAGAGAAAATATTTTCTTTTGCTAAAAGTATTGAGTTTAAAAATTTTTTTAAGGTATACAATTGAAGAGGAAGGTCTACACTATCTATAAACAATTTCTCAATGTTTATAATAGACTTTATATAGGCAAAAAAATGAAAATGTGCAAAATCTGTCACAAAGTATCCCCGGTTTACGGTACGCTAGTTAGGCGTTTGTGGTTGCTTAGACAGTGCCACCGAGTTGATCCTTTGAAATGGGGGAACATTGATTCCAGGATCAAGTATCCCATGTTGTGTTTCTTTTAAACTCATGTTTAATGTAATTAATTTTATTCACGTTTATTCTTTTAGATGCCGCGTAAGTACTCAGCTAAAATAGAAGCAACGACGAGAGTTCCACCCGATGCAGAAAAAATTAAAGGGGCTGTAAATACGGTAAAAAATGGTGGAAGCTACAAAGCGTCCGCTAGGCAGTTCGGAAAAAATGTCATGACATTGAAGAGGTTATGCAGAAAAAACATGACCAGGAAAAAGAACTTGGTAGTTTTTGGAAGACATGTCAAAGATGTATTACGGTCTTACTGTGGTGCAACTGCTCAAATTGGCATACTCCTATGTTGCAACAAATAAGATACCATATCCCCCCGCCTGGGATAAAACCAAGCAAGCTGGCCGCGACTGGTACCGAGGTTTTCTTGATAGAAACCCTACACTGGCATTGAGGACACCAAAAGCCACAGGCTTGGCACGAAGCACAGCTTTTAATCATCACACAGTTGGTGAATTCTTCACTAAATTAAAAAATGTTTTTACGCTGTACGAGTTGCCTCCCGAACGTATATGAAATATTGACAAAACTGGCTTTACTACAGCACACAAACCTGCTAAAATTATTGCTGTGAAAGGGTCGAATCAGGTGAGCAAAATTACGTTTGCGGAACGAGGCGAACTGGTTACGGTGTGTGCTGGCATCAGTTCTGCCAGTGGTCACATGCCTTCTTTCATGATATTTCCCAGAAAAAACTGGCAGGACCGGTTTCTAAGCCATGCACCTCCTGGCAGAAATGCAACAACATATCCCAGTGGATGGATGACTTGCCCTGGTTTTCTGATTTTTTTGGAACACTTTGTTCGTTTTGCTCAGCCAAGCCTAGATCGGAAGCATTTAATTATTATGGACAACCATGAGAGCCACTGCTCAGTGGAGGCTGTAAATTATGCGAGAGACAAAGGCATCGTTTTTCTTACAATTCCACCGCACACCTCTCATAAGTTGCAGCCTTTGGACCCGCGCAGTTTTTGGTCCACTAAAGACTTACTACTCCCCAAGCAGCTTCCAATTTCATGCTCAAATTCCCTGGGAGAACTATTGCAATTTACGATTTTGCCGAACTGCTTGGAGATGCGTTCCCTCCAGCCATGGCCTCCTACAAACATCATAAGTGGCTTCAAAGTATCTGGAATATGGCCGATAAATTCGAGCATATTTACTGACAACGAATTTATGACCAGCGCTGTCACGGACCGTCCAGACCCAACTTTGATTCAGGAATCAGTTCCGGATCCAATGCAGCCAACGCCTAGTACTGGTACATCGGTTTCTATAGAACCAACGTCGTCTGGGGCCCTGAAACCTTGCACTCCAACATCGGATATAATGTCTGTTGAAACATTTTTCTCCGCAAGACACTCATTGCCCTATCCCAAGGCAGCACCTCGTGTCCAATCTTCTCGAGGTAGAAAACGGGGGGCGCTCTCGCATCCTAACTGATACCCCTGAAAAAGCGGAAATTGAAGAACTTGCTCTAAGAAGATAGCTAAAGAAGCCGCAATCAATAAGAAAAGAGAAGAAAAGCTTCAAAAACTTAGAAACACAGAACTTTTAAATTCGACTGATGATGAGGAGGATGATCTTTCCAGCCTTCCGGACAGCGGCGGTGGCTCTGATTTCCTTTCACATGATGAACTTATTGATGACACGGGTCCTGAGCCTGACGACTATATTTTAGTCAAGTTTCCTACCAAAAAAAACAGTCAAGTTTTATGTTGGGAAAGTTTTGTGTCTTAAAAGAAATACCTTGGAAGTTAAATTCTTGAGGCGGAAGAGACTAGTGGGAAGCACTTTTCCAACAGTAGAGGATGCCAGCGAAGTGGACCGGACAGATGTACAAAAAAAGCTGCCGGCAGCTGTACGTCAGAGGAACGGCCAGGACTGCTGGCATTATAAAATTTAAACATAGATTTGATGCTAATGTTTTCTAAATAATTGTTCTTTTTTTGGCTCAATTTATTTCTACATTTCATTTGTTTATTTAATAAAGTAGGTAGTTCAGTTTGTATCATTGTTTGATTTAATTACTTTTCATAATTAGCTATAATTACTTATGTTATTTTCATGGGATCAAGTAGCCCACTCGCGGAGATCAAGTATCTCTCAATGACAGGGATACTTGATCCCCGCTAGTGTTTTTTACAAGAACTGATCTACTTTATTTGTTCTACAAGAAAGAGGTTCTACGTGAACAGCCAGTGGAAGGAGATGAACCACATTATGAACTTGTTTAAAGAAACTAAGAAAATAACTATTACGGTCTGAAATAATCTATGAAAACTAAAACAGGGATCAACTATCCCACCTCTCCCCTATATACCTATAATGATTGAATTACACAAATTGCCTGTAACATTGTAACAGAGTCTTTATCAGAGCCCCCTCTTGGCTGCTATTTTACAAATACTCTTTTTTCTTAATCGAGCACCACGTTGATTGGTGTCATTTTGTAATTTCCTCTTTATCGAGATATTGCAAATACCTATCCTTTATAAAACCCCATATTTTGTAATATATGGTGTTTTGTGGTGTATATGACAAATTATGTGGATATTACTTCAATATAGTAAGTTGACTTAGCTTTGTTCACGGTGCATACACCGTGGCTTTATTATAAAATAAACTTACTTCTGTTAGTTGCTGTTTAATAAATCGTATGAAACGTATAAACTAATCACTTTGACGTTTATTACAATTGTTATACCTTGACTACGGCCTTCTCGATTAGCGTGCCTGAGAGCTCTCAGCGGCCTGTTCATTTGCGAAAAATAGCATTACAAAGTTGTGACTCGGCATATCCGGGGATTGAAGTTCAGAACCACGCCAGTGGTTTGAAACTTAGCTTTTATCTGTCAGTTTTGGTTTGTTGACTGGATTATTGTTCTGTGACTGAAACGTTAAATTAGGTTAGTTTTACATTAATTCCACCTACTTCGTAAAAAGTTATCTGAGGGTAATTGATGAAAGACCTTAGTTATTTTATAATCTTTATCTTCATCCGTGTTGTTATAGCGTCTTAACCAAATTAATTTTAGTATCGTTAAGAGCTTCATTACCGCACTCAGTGCGGTAATGGACAGATATTACCGCACTCAGTGCGGTAATGAATATTACCGCACTCTTTTCATACAGTAAACCAGAGTTTATTGATGAAGATAAAATATTGAACAATACACGTTTGCTTATGGCACACAACGAAACTCGTTTGATTGCCGCAAAACTCGGCTCACCGCCTCGTTTTGGCAATCAAACTCGTTTCGTTAAGATGCTCATAATCACACTTGTATCGTTAATATCTATTACATGTTGCCACGAAGCATTTATTATGTGTTTCCGACATTTTTGTAGGTACAGCTGATTGCAAATAAAACTGGGACAGCTAATATGTAATATTGTAATCAGTGATTTTGAAGGATATAGATACAAACACAAGGTTCATTTAATGATCCAACTAGAGTGCTTTATTAACCAGGCAAGCTTATCCCACTAGATTTTGTGTCACAGGGATTTTAGCGCCAAGCCGTTGGCTGCGCTGACCGGTAACCGTGCGTTCTGTCGAAGCAAGACTAGAAACCGTGGGAGCACGTACTGTTTGATCCAGACGAACACTGCATGCTGATTTAAATCTTGGTGCATTCCATTACGATGCTAATTATAATTACAGTCTTCATCCAAGTGTGGTTATTTAAATCTATATACAGTATGTAGGTGTTGTTCTATGCTGTCAACTGTATCTGTCAGTTCTATGGAGTTCTGTCAGTCGTCACTGTTGCTTGAACTAAGGTACTATTAATGTTCTCTAGTTTGAACCACGTTCGTGTTAGTTAACAGTGTTTTCGTTTCGATTTTTTTTGCTTTCTTTTTATTTGTTTAAAAACCAATCTTTTTTAAGACGGATAAAATTAAATGACAGGATCCTTGTTTTTCCGAGTTACCGTATACTATTTGGAAAGTAACTAGAATTTGAATTTTCCGCCACTTTCAGTAACTCAAAATGGCGGACGAGCTTGCTCGTATAAATATAGTACCTTAGATCCAACATAACCAAGACATACTTTTTTGCTATCATCTCAAAGCTTTACGTTATTCTGTTAATTTGAGACATGTGGAATTTTGTGGAGCAATGCGTGCATTGACTTTTCTAAAATGGAAAAAATAGAACACCGTGCAGTGATTAAATACCTACCTGCACAAAAAGGACAAATTCATGAAGACATGGCAAACGTTTTGGGAACATCTTGTCCTCCATACACAATGGTCAAAAAGTGGGCAGCCGAATTGAAACAGGGGAAGAAACGGCATTGAAGATTATTCTCGCAGTGGAGGACCTGCTTCTGCTACCACTGAAGAAAACATCGATTTGATTCACGATACGGGCATGGCAGATCTGCGAATCAAGGTTCGAGAAATAGCAGAGGCTGTGGGCATATCCTATGAACGGGTTCAAAACATTTTAAGCAATGAGTTAGGAAAGTCGAAAGTTGTTGCGAGGTGGGCTTTTTGGCTTCTGATAATTGATTAGAAACGTGTTCGTTTTCAAATGTCGCTGCTCTGTTATGAGGCTGATCCTAATAATTTTATTTAAAGATTTCTTATCTACCACCAATGACACATAGATTC